>JAJOHK020000784.1:0-19719 GCA_022457215.2 Leucocoprinus gongylophorus
ATACTCCATGTGCCCTGACGTCATCTTCTAGATCCTTCCACCCTAGTCTAGGCCTATGACATCACATCATGTGACATGTCATGTGACTTCCTTGTCACGTGCCTTCTTCATTGTCCTAAAAGAAAAAGAAAAAGAAAAAAGAAAAAGAAAATCAAAAGAAAAATGGATAAACGAAAAATAAAATGTTAGGTCCAAAGTATTCCATAACAGAAGAGGCTTCTTATCGAGTTCTCTTGTGAACTTCCCACATTATATCCCAACTCTGAGATTTACTCATTAGTGAAATCATTGGACATTGTATCTAGTGGTTGCCACAATATTTCCCTGCTTCCAGTTCTTCCAACACATTTTCCTTCCACATGTCTACTGACCCTCCTTGTACATAGAACAACACCCATTAGACCTGTTCCTCTAGTGATGCTTCTCTCATTCTCATCTTTATATACAACCTATATGCTGTTACAAATCCTGGGACTTTTGCTGAAGTTCTATCAAACACCTATGGTTTAGCTACCTCAGTGCTCATTGCCCCTCCTCCTCTCCTCACTGCTACTTGCTTAGATAATGTTGTGATTTGTTCTTGGAGCTGCCTTATGATGGCGGGATAGTCAGGCTGACCCATTTCATAGGGTGGTGGTAATGATGATAATAATGGGATAAGGGGTGGCAGAATAGGCAATAACTGTTCTTGTGTCAAAAGGGCTGATCTTACATTAGACTCAGTTTCCAACCCATATTCTGAAGCAGAAGAAATCTTGGTAGGTGATAGCAGGCACTCTTCATGTCCTGTCTACACCATCTACTGACTACTTCTACTCAACCAACTACTGCCCTAAGGAGAATATAAATAATTTTAGTCTAAGAAGACTGTTCTACTCTAGACAGCTGTTTTAAGAACAAACTGTCATTCCTCTGCATAGACAGACTACAAGGGAGTTTGTAGCACAAGGCTGATAGGTGAAAGAGGTAATAAGCACATCTACACAAGGTAATATATCTGACATGCACCAGTGGGCTTTGATACAAGCAAATGACTAGGCTTCCTCTACCTAACTAGTGTATTCTTTAAGTCTAGGGCCTAGCTGTACCTTCTTGACTAAGAGTTGCCTCTTGGTTGAGGATGAAAAAAGAGTAAGAGAAGAAAAGATAAGAAGGCTAGTATTAAGCGGTCTTTGAAAATAGAAAATCGAGTTCTAATATTATAAACTTAAGTCCTTAGGACTGGACAAAAGAAAGAACCTTGTATAGAATTTATACAAGAGAACTCAATAGAGAACTCTGTACAAGATTTGTCTATTTTATATACTAAAGTGCCTGGTCCATGCTAAGTCTTCCTAGCCTACCCTAAACTACTATGTGTGTGCCTCAAGGCCAACATATGTTGTATATATTGTTAAACATTATTCTTCTATACCTTTCTTCTTGTGTTCATGGATTTTAACCCTAACTCTAAGTTCTAAAAATAGAAAAATAAAAATAAATTGAAAATAAAATGAAAATGAGAAAGAAAAATAAAAAGAGACTAAGTCCACTTTTCTTGATCTTGACATTACTATTGTTCCTACTGATTTCATCTCTAGAAGATACTCAAGCTCCTCTCTTAATCCAGTCATTATTAATAGAAAAGAAGAGTGGAAGGTAGAGAAAATTCTGAATAGCCACTAACATTGGAAGAGATACCAATACTTAATCAAGTAGAATATTATAACTTAGATCTTAAGTTAAGACAAAAGATATACTCTTGTATTGAGTAATATAAGGGACCTCAATGGAGTTCTCATTACAAACTGATCTACCTTATATACTACAAACTATGGTCTATATATATACCATAACTAACCTATTCCAAAGTCTATATATTCTCTATAAGGCCAACATACTGTAACTATACTATAAACATCATCTGTCAAGATCGTTGAAGGTGGACTTTGTTCATTTTTATTTTTTCTATTTTTATTTTCCTCTTTTCCTTTTCTTTTCTTTTTCTATTTTTAGAACAACTTGGGTTAGGGGTTATCAGTCATGCTGTCACATCAGTCACAAGTTGATGGCGTAGTCACGAGACTGATCACGGGACTCAGGAGAAGGAACTAGAAGGAACTAGAACAAAGTGACGTCATACAACATGGACACCACATGTTGGCCTCATGTATTACTCATGGTCGTTTAGGGTAGGCTGCACAGTAGTTAGCACGGACCATGGGGATTAGTATATAAGGTAGATTACTTTGTACTTAGAACTCTATCGAGTTCTCTTGTATTTCTCTAATATAAGAGTTGTTCTTATTTCCAACCCTAAGGAATAAGTTCATAACATCATCTGTTCTGGAACCTTCTACAGTCTTCTCTGTATCATGTGACTGTGACATATGAGACCATTATATATCACATTATATCACACTTCTTTGCCTAAGTCCAAAATAAAGTCAAGTCTATTATTTATAACTCTAATATAGAAAGATTTTAGAATAGAGACAAACTTGTAAGAGAACTTCATGAATGTTTTCATATCTGATCAAGTGGCTAAACTTCATTGTCTTAAATCCACAGCCCTGTAGTTTGTTTGTTTAATGAATTTCTGAAGTATCAACTTTAGACTAATACTTCTTACTTCAAGTCTGTCAAAAGAGTGGTGTCAGAGTAGATAAAACTTGCTTCAAGTGGATTACTGCAATCAGCCATACAAAAAGGAGTTATATCAAGTATGAAAACTTATCTAAGAATAGATGTGATATCTATGAGGTTAAATAAAGTATCTAGGTTGCAAATCAAGCTTAGAGACTTGTCTACAGATAGAAGTCTGTAGCTAAAACTGTGGCTAGAGAAATAGTAGTGTAGGAAATAACTAAGAAGACATTATAGAGATAGTTTTAAAGATATAAAATAGCTGAAAGTCTAGATGATAAGTTATTAGAAGATAAAACACAAAAAGTTAATCTATGTGTAAACAATCATAAATGTAAAAGTACATCTAGATATGGTTAGAGTTCTAACTAAAAGTTGGAAAGTAGATGTCTTGAATATTGTCACAAACTTCATTCAACTTGTATTTCCACAACCGGTAGACTGATTCTCACAAATCAAGTTGTACTAGAAAGCTCCAAATGAGGGCTATTCACACATATATAGAATGTACAAAAGTGACAACAGATTACTGAGATATCAGACTATCAGTAACTACAAGTTTCATTGGCTATTATCTCAAACAACTGAACTAATTCCCATAATCAAACTTGCATTGGAAAGTACTTATCAAACTATCTCTAATGATATATTATATATTATATGGAGATTAGTATTCATAAAGATACAAGCATATTAATGTAGTGACATAATTAGTTACCTTATAAACTTAGCCTGACATCTGCTATGACAGATGACAGTCCCACCAAACACAAGTTTTAATCATGTAATGGAAATGGCTTGTATACAAACTATTACTATTTTGTATAAATACTTCTATATCTGAGAATTAGACCTCAAACTTAACAATATCTTTCATTAATTATCATTTATTTCTTATTATCATTGACATCTATATTTATCTTCATCATCATTGTCATCATTGAACTTCTAAATCACTTCTAAACCTCTGAGAGAATATCCAAGGTTTAGATATTATAGATAAGTAAGTAGTTTATTTTGTGATAAATATCTTAGAAGTCAGTCTATGTCAAAGTTACAGCAATCTAGAAAGTAGGTGGATATAAATAGATCCACCATCTAGCCAAAATTTAAGTCTTTAATACTACTAAGATCAGATCAGAAAATATAGTGTATTATATCTCACATTCCAACCTCATCTATTCCTATCTATAAATAACCACCAGTTCTCATCCACATCTCCAGACTCTTTCTAATGTGAATCAAAACTAGCTATATCACCTTAGATATCCTCACTAGTACAAAACAACTTCATAAACACTTTTCCCTTGAAATCTGAGAATTAATAGGAAGCAAGATAACTTGCTTAGCAGCTACATCACAGATAGCTATCATAGATATACTAACTAGTATATAACCCAGTAGCTTACACTGTAGTAACTTATTCTGAAAATCAACTAAAACTAGCACTAATTTTCTAGTGTTAGTGATAATATGCCTCACTATCTTTCAGTAGTTGTCCACTTTCTAAAGTCCCCAGTTCTGATCCAAAATATACAACCAGTACAACTTATAGAGGCACAGTATATGTACTGAAGCTAAAGATCATTCCACTCTAACTTCTGTATTCTCAAATAATGTATTTTACTTGGTTCTTGAAATCTGAGATACTCCTTTTTAGATCTTGGATAATGAGGTACAGACTATGTCTAACATAGTATATCTACCAATTCTTAAATAAAAGTATAATTTGTTGAAGCTAAACTTAGTATATGATAGGATAGTAAAGTATTTAGAATAGTAGCTATCTTTAGAAAACCTCATTCTATTCTCTTAGGTTTTTCTAAAGGTGAGTTGTATTTGATTAGTATATTCTACAATACATTCTTAGGTTTTCTAAAGATAACAAACTCTACATAACCTTGTAGATTTTGCTCAGTATCACATACCCATCTGAATATATCCAATCTATTAGACTACATCACAGATAATGTTCTCCTGATATCTAATCTGCTCAGAACATTTGTGAAAGAATGTATCTTTCTTTCTGCCTGTCCATGCTCTTCCAATATAAATATTAGATGTAGTTCATACCTCATTATCTGAGATCCAATAAAGCACCTTATAAGTCCAAAATAAGTTATTAGTGCATTATCCAAGAACATGGAAGATAAAATCAGAATAACCTTCAGCTTATATACTATACCTCTACTAGTCACATTGGTCATATATTTCAAAAGTAGACTTGGGAAACTTAGTGGGTTAAAACTACTGGAGAGTGATGGAGTATATCATCACTAATACCAGAATAGGGTGTTAGTTTTAGTCAATTTTCAGAATAAGCTAATACAGTGTAAACTACCAGTTTATATACTAGATATGCTATCTAGAGTAGTAATTTGAAATAGAGACTGTTAAGTGAGTTACTCTAGTTTACTAGTAATCCCCAAGTATTGAAAATAGAATTCATAGAGTTTGATAAGAACTAGTAAGAACATCTAAGAATGGAGAGAGTTGATCTACACTGAAAAAGTTCTGGAAGTGTAAATAAGGAAATAAGAGTTATTCATAGTTATAAGATAGATGGTCAGAACAGAATATAACAATAGATTTACCTAGTTCCTTTTTCTAAGGACTTTAGTATATCCAGAGTAGTTTATTTTCTTTCTCTTTTATTTTTCTTTTATTTTATTTTTGGTTTTCACTTTCACCTTTTTTAATTTTGGATTTAAGCAAAGAGTATAATGTGATATTATACATAATAGTCACAGATCATATAATCACATGACACAAAGAAGATTATAGAAGATTCTAAAATAAGTAGTATTATATAGTATAGCAATAATATATTAGCCTTATAAAAAGCATATAGATATTAGAGTAGGTTAAATATAGTGTAGTATATAAAATAGACTAACCTGTACCTGAAACTCTATTGAGTTCTCTTATATTACTTAATACAAGAGTATGCTTTCATTTTGTCTCTGAAATCTAAGTTATAATACATGTCTAACAATACATAAGTATGTATAAGCATAGAAAATATATCATATCTCTTGTTCTATCCATATCTGTTCTAATCTATGGATAACTTATGCTTCCTTATCTACACTTCCCAATCTTTTCCAGTATAGATTATATCTGTTTATTTCACCTTAGATATCCTTGCTTGGTATTAGGCACAGTTCACACTAGGGTAGAAGTCCACAAAATGGACTTAGAGATGTGTAAACTTGTAGAATAACCTTGGCTTTAGCTTATGTATTGTGCTGTTTGTCTGCCACATAGTCGCAACTTCAGATGATAGGGAGAAGTCCGAGATAGAAGTGAGTGCTGATTTGGTATATTGCCATTGAACACCAGAGATTGAGTTCAATAAGAATTATCTTTGTCAATTATCAGACTAGTAAATTATAGTGTAACTACTAGTCTTATATACCAATGGATATTATAGGAGATGCTCAGAGTTTTAGTAGTAAAACTTCTATTACCCCAAGCAGAAGTTTCAGTGTTGAGATACTGACAGAGATAACTCTGTCATGGAAGACCGAGTCAAATAAGAGTATCTCCACTGTGGAAGACAGAATATCCGGATGGTTACAGTACTGCTGTAAGATATGTTGCAAGAAAGGTAGCTACTATAGAAGGTGGACTTGTATAATTTGAAAATAATATCACCATAGGGATGTAATTTCTAGATGAGTGGACTTGCATATGACACTTGGCAAAATTATAAACAATGGACTTGGTTTTATTTTATTTTTCTTTGCTTTTTATTTTATTTTTCTTATTATATATATATATATATATATATTTTTTTACTTTTCTTTATTTTTGGACTTAGATAAAAGATGTGATGTGACATTATATGTGACAGCCACAACATATAACAGAGATATAATATCTATCACAGTCACACAATTATATGACATAAAAAAGGATATACAAGATTCTAAAATAGATAGTATAGTAATAATATGTTAGCCTTATAGAAAGCATATATACTTTAGGGTAGGTTAGTTATAGTATGTATACAGACCATGGTCTGTAGTATATAAGATAGACTATCTTGTTCTTTTATATTACTCAATACAAAAGTTGTCTTTTGTCTTTACTCAAAGACTTAAGTCATAATATTGCTGATCTTGATCAACTTCATGAACTTTCATTCTCTGATGTTACCAGAATCCAGGGTAACTCACTTGGTAGTTACATTCTAGATAATCACTCTAAGTATACTAACTAGTATATAATCCAGTAGTTTACACTATAGTAGTTATCCTAAAAATCAACTAAAACTAGCATTTCTCTTCTAGTATTAGTAAGAATACATCTTGCTACCTTCTTGTGGTTTTCTATTCTCTAAGTCTCTAAGTCCTATTCCGAAATATGTAACTAGTGTGACTAATAAAGGCATAGCACACAAGCCAAAGCTGAAGGTTGTTCTGATCTATCTTCTATATTCTCAAATAACATATAACATACTCATTCTAAACTTCCAAGATACCTTACAAGAACTTAGATAATAAAGTGTGAATCATATCTAACAAAATATCTAAAACTGGCCAGAAGTTTGATTTTTAATTGGAAGACAAGTATCTTAGATGTCTTATATTGTGGCAACTACTTATCACAATGACAAATGATATCACAAGTAAGTAAATCTCTTAGTAGGATATAATGTAGAAAGTTCACAAGAGAACTTGACAAGGAGTCTCTACTAAATTAGAGTCCTATATATACAAAACATGCCTGGTCTGTGCTACCAATAATTAAGCCTACCCTATTGTCTATGCTACAACCTCATATCTGCCTCATTCCCTACTCAAGGCCACCATGTTGTATACATGTGCCCTGATATCATCTTCTAGATCCTTCTACCATGTTCTAGGCCTATGATGTCACATCATGTGACCTGTCATGTGACTGTGGTGTCATGTGCCTCTTTATCATCCAAAAGAAAAATAAAATAAAAGAAAAGAAAAAGAAAATCAATATAAAATCAGAAAAATAAAATAAAAGAAAAATAAAAATTGTTAGTGTTCAAGCATCCTATAACATCTTAGAAGTTGGTCTATAACAAGTTAAGTTTCTATTATCATAGTAACCACAAGTCAAGATAAGTTAAAGCTAAGACTTTAAGTAGTAATCTTAAAATAGTTTTAGTGAGGATTATTGTCAGGCATGGTTCACACTAGGATGGAAGTCTTCAGAATAGACTCAGAGATAAGCAGACTTGTGGAACAACCTTAGCTTTAGCTTATATACTGCACTGTCTATCTACTGTATGGTCATAACTTTAGATGATAGGAAGAAGTCTGAGATGAAAGTGAGTGCTGATTGGTGTATTGCTGTTGAACACTGGGGATCGAGTTTAATAAGAGATTATCTTCATCAATTATCAGACTAGCAAATTACAGTATAACTACTAATCTTTTATACAAATGGATAGTATAAGAGATGCTCAGAGGTTTCAGTGTTACAACACTAACAGGAGTAACTCTGTCATAGAAGACCGAGTTGAATAGGAGTATCTCCACTATGGAAGACAGAATACCCAGAGAGTTGCAGCACCACCATAAGACATGTTATGAGAAAGGTGGCTGCTGTGGAAGGCAGGCTTGTATGTTTTGGAGATGACTTCACCATAGGGATGTAATTTCCAGACAGGTGGACTTGCATATGACAGTATTCCTCCCTTAAAACTGAGCCTTCAAAGTCCTATTGAGTTTATTCAAAATCCTATTGGGTTTACCTGAAAACTCTGTGATAGTATCTGAATCAACAATACATAAACAGAAAAGAAAGTTTTTGCTCTTGTTTCTGTATCATTATGTTTTTCCCTACCCACTCTGACATTTCACAAAACAACGCCAAAATCCTTGAAAAGTAGCAGCAAGAGATGTAATGGAGACACAAAGAGGAGCAGCAGCTCCTGCTTCAACTCAAAAAAGTGGCGAGGTTACGTCAGGCTGAGTATACAGCTTAGAGAGCAAGGAAGAAAGCAGAGGAGAAGGCTCAGTAGGAAGCTAAGAGACAAAGGTTTGTAGAGAAAGAGGAGAGAAAGAAAAGGATATTGGAGTACCTCTAACAACTCTGGGACAAGATGCTAGAGGAAGAGGCCACCCTATTGGAGGGAGCTGAAGAATCCCAGATTGCAGGATCTAAGTGCAAGAAAGTCACCACTGGAAACAAGGAGGGGCAACAGCTTTCTAAGAAGACTAAAGAGAAGTAACAGGGGAAGTACTGTGAAGATACTGCAGTTAAGATGGGGGTGCTAACCCCTGTGAGAGATGTGTGAGTGCTGAACAGGATTGTCTGGTATACCACTCAAAATGAGTAATTATAATTATACTTATTATTATTATTATTTTAATAATTTTCTCTTTCATAGCCAATCTCTTGCATGTGCTGGGTGCATTGCCCTCAAGCAGCAGTATATATTCCACACCAACACCAATACCCCGACCATAATCCCCACTTATGGTAGGGTTCTAAGTGCCATTAAAAAAACACAGCCCAGTTGGAGAGGATTGGGGCTGCAATGGAGTGGAAATGGAGCTCGGAAAGAGAGAATGGGAAGGAGGAGAGTAGAAATGACATGGAGGGGTCCAAGGATAGCCCCAGAGAAATTCAGAAGAAAAGGACTTTGTTATCTGCCTCCTATTAATATAGTGGTTTTGTTTTTACTTAATAGAATTTTTTATTTTCTGTGATTTAAATGTGTGAGTAAGAAAATCAAGAATTAAAATAAAAAGAAGTTTGAAAGTTTTTTAAAAAAAACCCCAAAAAGTGCACGGAAGCTGAGGATTAATGAAAATAAGCAGACAGAATATACTAAGGAATTAGTGAAGGAAATCCCTATTGGGAATGGACAGAGGTAGAAGACAAATGCAACAGCATAGTCAGGATAATGGGAGAGGACCAGGCTTAGCAGGATATGTAATATGGAAATCAGATACCAAGTTGGCAACATGAGTGAGTTCAAATGTGGGAATTTATTCAGATTCATCTTTAGTGTCTTCATACCCTAGCCAGATCACCTTGTACAGGAGTTTGCATGCCTGTTGGCAATCAATTTTAGAATCCACTATCCAAGAAATTTCATATTTGGGTTCCCTATTAATTATAACTGAAGCAGGGGCTAGTTGTATTCTCTCAGAGAAAGTGTTGGACATAGTGGGTTTGAACATGGACACATAGAAGACTGGATGAACAGAGCACATAGACTCTGAAAGCTAGAGAGTGAACAATAGAGTGCTAGACTGAGAGATGATTTTGTAGAGTCCAAGATATTTTTCAGAAAGTTTCTTTGAAAGTCGGATGGTTCGGAAGAACTGAGCCTTGACAAAGACTTTGTTACCTACTTTGAAATCAGGAGTGGAGAAACATCATACATCAGCAGATTTCTGATAATGCTGTTGGGCCACAGAGATTTCAGCTTTGAGGGTACTCTGTAACTCATCAAGATCTATGGCGAAGTCGTGGGCTCGGAAGAAAGCAATATCATGTTTAGGGTAAACAGTAATGTTTGGATGATATCTCTTATTAGCGAAGAAAGGAAAAACACTAGTAGTAGCACTCAGAGCATCATTATAAGCAAACTCTGTGAGAGGTAGGAGTTCAGACCAGTTGTCTTGCTGGTAGTTACAATATATACAGAGGTATTGCTCAAGAGTCTGATTCATGTGTTCTGTTTGTCCATCACCTTTGGGGTGGTAGCCTGAAGTGAAATAAAACCACATATTGAGAGCAGTGCCTAAAAATAAAAAGAAGTTTGACACAAACTCTGAGCCTCTATTAGAGGTGACATAGGAAAGAACACTATGTTTGGAAAACACATAAAGAACAAATAGACATGCTAAGTCTGTGGATGTAATGGTGTCATAGGCAGGAATAAAGATTACCTGCTTGGTGAGCTAGTTGACTATGATCAAGATAGTGTCAAACCCAGAGAATAATGGAAGTTTCTCAATAAAGTCTATAAAAATGGAATTCTATGGTCATTCAGGGATAGGAAGTTGTTTGAGAGATCTGTAGGGCTTGTGACATTGTAGCTTGGATTGCATACAAGTGATATAGGACTTGCAGAATTATTGTATACCAGCATGGAGGCTGTCAAGATTGCCAACAGTGAACTTCATTTTTATTTTCTCTTTTCACTTTATTTTATTTTTATTTTTATTTTTATTTTATATTTTCTATTTTTAGAACAACTTGGGTTAGAGTTTGTCTGTCACACTGTCACATCAGTCACAAGTTGATGGCATAGTCACAAAACTGATCACAAGACTTGAGAGAATGAAGTAGAAGATTCTGGAATAAAGTGATGTCATACAACATGGATAACACATGTTGACCTCATGTCATACACATGGTTATTTAGGGTAGGGTGCACAGTAGTGAGCACAGACCATGGGTAGTAGTATATAAGGTAGACTACTTTGTACTAGGAACTCTATCGAGTTCTCTTGTGTTACTCAATACAAGAGTTGTTTCATTGCTTAACACTTTGAGCTTTGAATCATAATAGAGGCTGGGCCAGGAGTATCCATGGTGGACTAATTCCAGTATTTTATTTTGACCAAAATGTCTGGCAAGGATGTGATCATGATTATACTGGAGAACGTGTATATGAAGATTACCAGCAGATGGTACATAAATTCTGTTATCAAGAAGGAGTAGACTGTTTGGGTCCATAGACTACCGGCCATCTGCAGAGATGTGTTTTGTAGCAATTGGGTCACTAGGGAGAGCCAAGAGGATATCTTGATGTAGGATATCCAGATCCACTACTGTAGCTATGTAGAGAGAAGGAAAGAGGAAGACAGTAGCTTGTATAGAGGTTGCAAGTTGTTTTTGAGTAAAGATGGGCTTAAAGTTATGAGGGTTGATTGTAGTGTAGCCAGTATTCCCCTCTTTAGAATAGATGTCCCATCATCTAGTGAGAGCATCTAGTTTGGTGCCGAGACAACCAAGATGGAACCTGATGACAAGGTTAAACTGAGAGAGGTACTCAGACCACCATGCTTGCCTCCAGATCAATACCTTGGTAGTAGAAAAATACTCAAGGTTCTTATGATCTATAATAACATCGATAGGATAGGCTGAACCTTCCAAATAGTGTCACCAAATCTTAAAAGCTTCAAAGATGGCAAGCAATTTCTTGTCATATATATTGTAGTTTAACTCTGCTACAGTGAAAGTACAAGAGTGAAAGATAACTGGATGAACTTCATTATCTTTGTTAACAATGGAGAAGATTGCAGTGAGAGCATAATCCAAAGCATTGGTTTTCACAATGAGTTGAGCATCAGAAATCCAATGAGTGAGGATAGGAGTGGAGGTAAATGCTTTCTTGAGAAAGTTGAAAGTATCTTGACAGGAGGAGTCAAACTTCCAAGGAATGTCCTTCTGAGTAAGGTATGTCAATGGAATGACAATGTCTGAGTAGTTGAAGATAAACCAGTGGTAAAAATTTGCAAAACCTAAGAAGGATTGAATATCCTTGACTTTCTTGGGTTCTAGCCAGTCTTAAATAATCTTTACTTTGTCGTCGGACATGGTAAGGCCAGAAGAAGAAAGGATGTATCCCAGATATTCTACTGACTCAGAGTGGAATTTGCATTTCTCTACTTTGACATAAAGACCAGCCTTGCGGAGACGCTTGAGTACTTCTTTTACATGCTGGTGATGCTCAGACATGTTATTCAAGTAGATGAGTATATCATCTAGATAGATCACAACACAGACATCCAAAATATCAGAGAAAATGTCATTCATGAATCGCTGGAAAGCTGTGAGAGTATTGGTAAGACCGAAGGGCATTACAGACTATTCAAATGATCTATAACATTTCCTAAAATCAGTCTTCCATTCATCACTATCAGCAATGCAAACCAAATGGTAAGCATGGTGAAGATCTATCTTTGAGTAGACCCAAGCTTTGCAAAGTGAGTCCAGTAAATCAGAAATGAGTGGAAGTGGATAATGATCCTTCTTAGAGATACAGTTAAGTCCACAGAAGTTAACATAAAGACATAGTGAACTATTTTTCTTCTTAACAAATAAGACTGGTGCACCATATGGAGATGAGGTTGGTTGGATGAAACTCATGTTAAGATTTTCCTCAATGAATTCCTTCAGAGCCTCTTGTTCAGATGCTGAAAGAGAGTATATAGAGCCAACTGAAGATTGAGCACCCTCTTCCAGATTGATTTTGAGGTTATAAGAACAATGAGGAGGGAGAGTTTCAGCTTTAGTTTTGCTAAAAATGTTGGCAAATTCATGATACTCAGAAGGGACATTGGAGATATCAGGAGCTTTTGTAAGTTTTGTGGAGTTAGCCTGAATGTCCAAAGAACAAAGACAGAGTTCAAAATTGTAGGAGCCCAGAAGTTTTGATGTGCACACGAATGCTGCAACACTAATGATCACAATGTTAGATCACTCAGAGTTAGACATGAAGGTCTCAGATGCAGGTATGGAAACTACAGAATCCAATGATTGCAGAGAAGTATCTAGAAAGGATAGAGATACCAATGGTATGTTGGCCATAATGCAGGAAGGAGCGAGATTTTCCTGCAAAGATGGACAGAAGTTTATCGACCCATTTACCCAGTCAATCAGTGGATTGTGTTAGGTAAGCCAGTTGTATCCAAGAACCAAAGAGCAGGAATAATCCAGCAGAGTGATATAGAAGTCTAGATTCATACAATTACCAGTGGAGAAAATTAGGGGCAAGTTGGCAATTTTGGAGATGGTGCTGTTTGATAAACCATCAAACAAGTGGAGAGCAACTGGAGAAGTTGCAGATGTCTTCAGGTAGTGAGTATCCACAAACTTAGAGTCAACAAGAGCTCGGAATGGGATTTTATTAAGGTGATCCTAGCCAAGGATCAAGAGAGAAGTAAGGGAAACAAAGAGTGAATAAGAATCAGAAAGAGCAGATATATTGAGTCAAATCAGACTTGTTGCTGTACAAGGAAGTTCAACATAGCCCTTAGTCTATGCAGAGTTCTAGGGGTTGCTCTCTATTTTTCTGAGGGTTTCTCAGAAGCAGCTGCCAGAGTATTAGTAGTTGCTAAAGCACCACAGCTCTTGGGACAGGAGTCCAGCTTGTGGTCTCCTGTATCACAATAGAGGCACAGGTTGTTTTTGAGATGCTTCTTGCACTTATCACTAGTCAACTTGCCATTACTAGCTAGCCTGAAAGAGAGGTCTACCCACAGAGTATTGGGTTGCTTCTTGGGAGCAGGGGACAAAGGTGACTTGGAGAAAGAGTTCTTGGTGGATGAGGCCACTGGAGATAGGTTTTCCTTGTTCTGGGGAGCTGTGGTAGTACCAGAGGTGAAAGCTTTTTCTTGCTTCTGAGAGTGAGACTTGAGGGTCTCTTTCTCTGCCTGCCTTGCACAGTGGCATTCACAGTCTCATTCTCAGTAGTGGTGGTCAATGGTCATCACTAAAGCATACATATCCTGAAACAAGGTGGGTTTTCCTTGTTTCTGGGTAGAGATGGGGTCCTGGATCCAATTAGGGAGCTCCTGGTAGTAACAATGGCACAGAACACTATTTCCCTAACCTAATTGGGAGGCATAGTGTATGAAGTCTATATTATAAGTGGAAATCTTGTCACTAGACTTCATGTGAAGATTGTCCAGCATGTTAGCTGCTTCACCAATGGAGTCCAAGAAACCAAAATGTTAACATAATTCATTCACAAATAAGTTCCAGTCAGAGAGCCAGTCTTGAAGGATGCCCTGGTCTTTTTGGTTGAAGCCTATCTCAAACCAGTCCTGGACTACTCCAGTAAGGTAGGTCATTGTGAAGTTGATTTTCACAATGTCCATGTTGAATTGCACCAGATTAGCATAAAAATATAGATGGCATTGAAACAGAAAATTATTGAGCTTGTCAGACTCAGTACCACTGAAAGTGTTGGGAATGTGGGCTTTAGTTCCTCTTGTATTAGTATTGGGACCAGGAGTCTGATTAGAATTAAAAGTGTTAGAAAGTTGGCCAAGTATGTTGGCCAATTGTTTATTAGTATTCTTACTCTGATGAGGTTTAGACCATGAGTAAGTAGAAGATGTGGGTCTATTAGCTATAGTAGTGTTAGTAATAGGATTAGTGGGAGTATCCTCCCAATTAGAATTATTGTCCACAAGAAGGATACTTAGGCCAGGAACAGGCAAAACTGTTTGGCTAGGTTGAATTGTACTAGAGGAAGACCTCAGAGATGAATGGCCTCTTTGGTGAATTTGTCTTGAGTGTTGTAGTGCATTTGGCAGATAAGCTATCTGGTCACTGAAACACAAGATTTTATTGAAGGGTGTCCCAAGCAGTGGGACTGGAGTTGAAGAGTTATGGCAAGAGAAAGCCATTTGAACTTTGAAGTGCAAGGTACAAGTTGAATTGCAGACAGAACTGTGACAGAGGGTTTAGCAGGTGAAACTGCTCAGAAGCAACAGCAGACTTGGGAGTCTGATAATACTGCTAGGCATGGTTCATACTAGGGTAGAAGTCCACAGAATGGACTCAGAGATAAGCAGACTTGTGGAACAATCTTGGCTTCAGCTTATATGCTATGCTGTCTGTCTGCTGCATGATCATAACTTCAGATGATAGGAAGAAGTCTGAGATGGAAGTGAGTGCTGATTGGTGTATTGCTGTTGAACACTGTGGATCGAGTTTAATAAGAGATTATCTTCATCAATTATCAGACTAGCAAATTACAGTATAACTACTAATCTTTTATACAAATGGATAGTATAAGAGATGCTCAGAGGTTTCAATGTTGCAACACTGACAGGAGTAACTCCATCATAGAAGACTGAGTTGAATAGGAGTATCTCCACCATGGAAGATGTTATGGGATGCTTGAACACTAACAATTTTATTTTTCTTTTATTTTATTTTTCTAATTTTATATTGATTTTCTTTTCTTGTTTCTTTTATTTTGCTTTTGGACAATGAAGAGGCATGTGACACTGCAGTCACATGACATGTCACATGATGTGATATCATAGGCCTAAAATATGGTAGAAGAATCTGGAAGATGATGTTAGGGCACATGTATACAACATGGTGGCCTTGAGGCAAACATGAGAAAGAAGCATGGACATAAGGGTAGGGTTAATTATTAGTAGCACAGACCATGAGGACTTTGTATATATAGGACTCTAATTTAGCAGAGACTCCTTGTTGAGTTCTCTTGTGAACTACCCACAATATATCCACTTTGAGATTTACTCGCTTGTGCCATCATTTGTCATTGTAATAAGTAGTTGTCACAACAGAAGACAGAATACCTAGAGAGTTGCAGTACTGCCATAAGACGTGTTGCGAGAAAGGTGACTGCCGTGGAAGGCAGGCTTATATGTTTTGGAGGTGACTTCACCACGGGAATATAATTTCCAGACAGGTAGACTTGTATATGACAATTATAAGAAAAACTCAACAAGGAGTTTTTGCTTTATTACCACACTCTCACTATAATTTATCCTATCTCAAACTATTATATATGTTCTCTATATAAAAATAATATACTGTAGCTATATTTTATAACATTATTTTTCTGGTATCTTTTACTTCTTTTTATATTATGTGATTGTAATCACATACCTTGTGACATTATATTATGTTACACATCATGTAATAGTAGACATGTATCTCTTTATTATCTATAAATAAAATAAAATCAAAATAAAATATTAGAGTTCAGAGTATACTATAACAACAAGATCCAGAATCTTGTAAATCTGTAACTGGTTACTTCACACTCATAGCTTATGGAGTAATATTTTGGCTAGTCTATCTTTAATCAAGGCTGAGTACTCTGATTGTAGCTGTCAACTTATTTGGATGATGAATCTTCTCAAAGAGGTTAGCTTTGATGTTCTGACTTCTTATCTTTATGGTGATAACCTTGGTTTACTTTTCCAGAGTTTCAACTCTATCCAAGTCAATTACTACAAATATAAATATATTGATATTTGTTACCATTATGTGAGAGACTTAATTGAGGATGAACAGATTATATTGATAGGAAAAAGAATCCTGCTGATATCTTGACTAAAAACCTTGGTTAAGTTTGATTTGATCAATTCTGTCCACTCTTTTAGCTTAGAGTATCAGATACTCTAAGTCTATCTGCTTTATTCTGTTGCTTGATAGCTGATATCTTGAGTGAGGGAGAGCATTGAGAGCAATTATATTGCTGAATTCCAAGCTCTTTACTAACAATCTTACTCAACTGGTAAGTAGTTGTCAGTTGTCTACACTGTACCATGCTGCTGTGCATTTGTTTCTTCCAACAGTCATAACTTTGAAGAATGAGAGAAGGAGAAAGTAATGGGTAGAGTGATAAGTGATGGATAGGAGTGGAATATGTCACTAGTCAGTTTGACTATCAGACCTGAAGTCTATACAGTGTATCTACTGGCCTTAAACACAAACATTGCTGTACTTTATCCAATCCATCATTTCAGAAGGCCCTTGTTGCAATTTTGTAGCAATTGGTGGCTGACAATAATACTCCATTTTTTCTCAATTAGCAGTTTTTGTATTTTGTTCATATCATTTGGTGGAGGTGCCCTGGACTCACTAACCCAAAATCCACCTCTGCAATAACCTATAGGTTTGGGCCATCCACAGATCCTAGGATCTTATGGGTTAAGACAGGGATAGCTGTAATCCCCACTCAACTCTTTTCCATTGGATCATACATAGATACCAAGGCCTTGACCACAAAAGACAGCATAATGAAAGTTTTAGCTATTCGTAGGTCCATGTTTGACCAGTCGGATAGCATCATGTGGACCATTACCATTACTCATCTCATCGTTCTGGAAACGAGGATGTCCAGATGGACAGGTGCTTATGTCGTCATAAATAATAGTGGAGTAGTAAGGTATGTACACATGAAATGAGAAAAGAGGTGCTTCAAATAAGACGAAAATACATCCAAGTAAACGGTACCAAAATTATGTAGTCTGAGATTAATCAACCAAAAGGTCCAGATTTGTATATTTAGAATAAAATTACCGTGCCATGATGGCTTGAGTCCTCTCTGTGGCTTCTCTAATGGTCTTCTCGGATGCACTCAAGTGCTCTTCCACAAGTTTCCTCCCGTCCACCCTCCTCCTTACGGCTAATCTGGCGGGGCTTACGCTGCCAAGTGTGACCTCGTCTAAGGCATCGCTATTTTGCCAATCTACAATCCCAGCTTCCCATCTCTCGATCCTAACTCTACTCCTCTCGGCGCTTTCCCATTCAGACTGCCATCCGCCCATCTTATTCTTCAGCGCTTTAATTTTCCTTCCGGCCTCTGTAGTAGCAGTACCATTGACTTGTGCTTGTTCCGATAATGTTGTTAGAGATAAGATGAGTGACGAAGTGAATGTGCGGACATGTGTTAAATGGAGTATCGCGTTAGCAGGCGTTGTTTTAATGAAAGTGGGTATAGAAGGAGAGGGAGGCAGAGGCGCGAACGCGGCCTTCGTTGGTGTAGCTGTGCTGGAGGTTGAAGGAGAGATATCTTCCCCCAAATCGTGGTGTAAATGTGCGTGTGGATCATCCCAATCACTCTGCTGTGCTTCGTCTTCTGGGTCTTCGGTCACAGTATCCAAGGTATATTTGGATGAAATTTCTGAATGCGCAACGAGTGCCATGGTTGACGCGAAGTCATGATCCGCATCAACATCGTCATCATCGAACAAAGGAAGCTCGTCAACCCGGCTTAAAACCTCTGTCCCATTCACCTCGCTAGCAATCTTTCTAAACTCCCTGTCATACTCCAATAACTCCCGTAACTGACTTTCTCTGCTCCGAGCTGATTCATCAATTTTGCGAATGATATCCAATGCAAAACGTTCGAGGGTCGGTTGCGGAGCCATGTGTGAAGGTGTTACTCGGGGAGCAGTGCCACTGGTTGAATCATTATCGAGTGTCCTGAGGTGCTTTAGGAATTGTTCTGTCGATTCCAGATCTTGCGCTAGCACATCCATGGAATCTGCTTCTGGCCGTTGCGCCTGAATGGGAGGTCTCCTATTCTTACCAACCGGGCTCCCAAGTCTGTGGGCGGCTTGAAGGTCTTCATCATCCAGACTCTCTTCTCTACAACCACCCAACCCACTTATCCCATCTGCAAACGAATGTCCTTGTGTTAGTTCATTCCCAACAGAACTTGCTGGAGTCATAGCCTCGTCAACTCCATTCAGAGCATGACGCCGTGCCTCCAGAAGCTCCTCATCTCCCCGTCGCCCAACACCATTCAATTCAACCTCCATGGTTCTTGACACTCGACTTGGTTTGCTCATGGATTCATCAACACTCTCATCATACTCAATGCCCAATTCTTCCGCAAGCAACTTCGACCCTGCGCTAGGTTCAGGCATCAAAGCATAAGCGAGCTCATGGGCAAGTGAGTGTTGTCTGCTTCCGCCATTCATAGTTCCGTTCAAGGCACTATCATCACTCCTTTCGCCTTCATTACCTCTCGTAGTGTTGAGTGCCTGTGCTAGATCAAAGGGAGAATCTGTTGTTTTGCGAGTCGTGACCATATTTTGTCGCGACGGTCTCCGAGGAACGGACTTGGAAGGAGCAAGGAAATGTGAGGATCGCGAGGAAGCAAAGAAGTCTTGGTCTCGAGGCATTGGAGATTTGTGATCTGTGATATTTCAATTTCACTGGACGCGTTTACGCAGTAACAAACAGGTACGGATATCGCCGGTTGAGCCATTGATGCATCACCTATATATATGATGATTGCAGTAAGAACTACTCTACAAGGAACTACTCTACATACTGCCAGACGATTTCCCTATGCAGAACCACGGTATCGAAACCTGGGATATATGTGAGCTACAGAAGCTAGTGATCTACCCAAGTGGAACTCACCACGCCGTCCTGGCATCTACAGCCTCTTTCCGAACCACCCGTTTTGGATCATCAATAGCCTTCGCAAGTTCCTTGATCACAATTGGTTTCAAGGAGTGCAGTATATCGTATCGCACAATCGAGGGTATCTTGCACAGATATTTGAGGGCAGATATTCTCACTTTCTGTGGAAGATTAGTTCAGGGGTTGAGGTCTGCACAAGGTACGTACTGATGA
>JAJOHK020000785.1:0-19717 GCA_022457215.2 Leucocoprinus gongylophorus
TTGCAAAGGACTACAAGAGAAAGCAAAAAATGAAGAACAGAAAAGTCAAAGAGAACTCAGACGATGAAAATGACAAGAAAGAGGAGGGTTTTGGCAACAATCTTGAGTAGGTACAGTACAAGAGATCGCCCATGTAAATTCCCAAAATAAATATGTTATTCCAAATTGCCGGAGTAGCAATGGAAAACGGAAATTAAATGTGCAAGCAAATATCAAGACAAAGAATGGAAAGAAACTAGAAGTCAAGGCACTAGTGGATTCAGGATGCACACACATGGGAATCAACAAACAATTAGTCAAGAACAAAAAGATTCCAATAAAACCCATCAACTTCTCATTCGAGGTTTTTAATGCAGATAGCACAAAGAACAGAGAGGTGACCAAGGTAGTTTCTCTAGAAATCAAAATCAATGGACATACAGAACAATTAGAAGCAGCAGTTACAGATCTAGATGGAACGGATATGTTTCTGGGCCATGACTGGCTAGTCAAACACAATCCTGAAGTCAATTGAAAGAACGGCACAATACGGTTTACCAGATGTCCAGGACACTGCACAATGAAACATGAAGACATTTGGTTCAACACTAGGAGGCAAGTGGCAATGGATAAAATGGAACAGAACAATGGCAAAATTGGCAAAGAACCTAACAAGACTAATCTGGAGGATTTACCAGACTATATTCAACCATTCACATATTTGTTTAACAAGAAGAAATTTGAGAAACTACTGGAAAGACGAGAATGGGACCACAAAATAAATCTCATGGATGAAGTACCAAAAGAACTAAATACCAAGGCATATGCGATAACACTCAAGGAAGAGGAAGTGCTAAATCAATGGTTGGATGAACAATTGAAGGCAGGTCTTATAGTGGAATCAAAATCAAGATATGCCGCACCATGCTTTTACATTCCAAAGAAGGATGGATCACTACAATTGGTACAAGATTACAGGAAGCTCAACCAGGTTACAATAAAGGACAAAACGCCACTGCCATTAATTGAAGAAGTAATTGACAAGCTCAAGGAAGCGAAATACTTCAACAAATTGGATCTAATCTGGGGATACAATAATGTCCAGATCAAAGAAGGAGATGAATGGAAAGCTGCATTCCTGACCAATAAAGGGCTATTTGAACCACAAGTTATGTATTTTGGGCTATATAATTTACTGGGAATGTTTCAATGAATGATAGACAGTATATTCCGAGAACTGCTACACAAAGGCATACTGGCAAACTATATGGATGATTTTGTGATACTGGCCAAAACCATGAAGGAACTAGAGGAAAGGACAGTTCGATTCTTAAAGATAGCAGAGAAGCACAACCTGTATTTCAAAAGATTGAAATGCAACTTCAACATAGAAGAAATCCCTATTCTAGGGGTGGTTGTTGGCAAAGGACAGATTAAAATGGAACAAGAAAAGATCAAGGCAGTAAAAGAATGGAAGTGGGAAGAGGAACACCAAAGAGTGTTTGAAGAACTCAAGGAGAAGATCACAAGTCAACCAGTATTGGCATTACCCAGGAGAGAAGGAAAATTTAGAGTGGAAACGGATGCTTCAGGACATGCCATTGGAGAAGTACTTTCCCAAGAACAAGAAGGGAAGTGGAAACCCATAGCACTTTTATCAAGGACAATGCAACCAGCAGAACAAAACTACGAAATTTATGACAAAGAACTTGTAACGACCTTAAGCTTGAGCTCAGGTTGCAACTAAGGCAAAGACTTGAGAAAGGATAAGGGATATGTAGAATTGGTAAAGCGTAAGGATACAGGTATGTATCTACACTATATATATATGATTAGTTCATGAAGCCATGAGGAATACATGAGATTGAATACATGAGGAAGATGTAAGGAAACAATAAGGACTAGGTCAGGTTGTAGTATCTACTACATGAGGTGCTGACTGAGACATCTGTGGCGCAGCCAATCATATCATCATACCCTTTACCTATGTCCATGCTGTCTCCAGAAGGCGTTGATCGTAACAGAACTACTAGCAATAGTAGAAGCTTTAGCTAAATGGAGACAATATCTGCTAGATGCAGCAGAGACATTTGAGATCTGGATGGACTATGAAAACTTGAAATATTTCTGAGAACCTCACAAGCTAAATGGACGACAGGCAAGATGATATCTGAAGTTACAAGATTATGACTTTGTACTATGACATATTCTAGGAAAGACAAACATGAAGGCAGACATCCTCTCAAGAAAGAAACAGGTCAATACAAAAGAGGACAACAAGGATGTACAATTGCTAAAGGACAAGATGTGGACAAGAAAAACCATAGACAAGATTATGATGTTGGGAAGAAAAGTGATGGCAAAAGAAAGTGATATAGTCAAGAAAATTTGGAAGAATAACACAAGAGAGAAAGAGATTACCCAAGCTTTGGAAAAGAAAGATGGTTAGCATGAGAAGAAGATAGAATGGCATACATGGAAGGGAGGATCTATGTGCCAAACAACAAGAAACTCAGAGAAGAAATTCTGAAGGAACATCACAATCCAGTAGATATTAGATATCCAGGACAACACAGAATGTTGAAATTACTCAAGAGGACTTACTAGTGGCCAGGACTCAAAGAAGATATCAAGAAATACATGCAAGGATGTCTTAAATATCAATAAAACAAAGTTCAGTACCAACAAAGAGCAGAAGAACTACATCTACTGAAGATTCTGAAGGGACCATGGCAAGAAATTAGCATTGACATGATAGGACCATTACCAAGTTCAAATGGAATGGACGCCATATTGGTTATTGTGGATCAATTCACAAAAATGATTAGGCTAAAAGCAACAACGACAAATATTTTATTAGAAGGGATTGCAAAAATCTACAGGGATGAGATATGGAAACTACATGAAGTACCAAGGACAATTCTTAGCAATCAAGGACCACAATTCATGTCAAAATTCATAGAAAAATTTACTAAAGTATTAGGAACCAAAAGAAAATTGTCCATAGCATACCATCCTCAAACAGATGGACAAACGGAAAGGATAAACCAAGAAATAGGAATGTTCTTGCAACATTACGTGAACTACCAACAAGATGATTAGATAGACTAGTTGGCCACAGTAGAATTTTCATACAATGACAAGAAACATATGGCAACTGGAAAGACATCATTTGAATTGAATTTTGGAAGACACCCTTGGAAAGGAGACCTTATGGTTCAAACAAGAATACCATGGGTAGAAGAATTCATGAAACACCTGCAGAAGAGTTGGGAACACGCTACACATGCAATGGAAGAGTTTCAGAAGAACATGAAATGACAGTTCGACAAAAAGAGACAAAACCCACAAGGACTAAAGGCTGGTGACCACGTATGGTTAGAGAACGAAAATATCCAATCAAATCAACTCTCAAAGAAGTTGGATAACAAAAGATACAGACTCTTTAGAATCACAAAGGACATTGGTTCTGGGGTGTTTCAACTAGAACTTCTAGAAGGATGGATGATTCACAATGTTTTCAATAAGGACCTTCTGACATGATGTGTGGAGCTGAAGTTCCAAGAACAACACAAGGATCCAGTATTCCCACCTATGATTATTAATGAAGAAGAAGAATATGAAGTGGAAGAAGTATAGAAGCACAGAAAACAAGGACGGAGAACTCAGTACTTGATGCATTGGAAGGGCTATGGGGACGAACACAATCAATGGATAGCAGAATCAGGATTGCCACATGCAAAACAAGTAATAAAAGACTATTGGACAAGATGTTCAAGTCGAAACCTATAAAGAGGGGAGGTAAAATCCCATTTCGACGGCCAAAGTATTCACTCGAACTACTATAGCAAAGAACATGTCTTCCCAGAACAACAACAACTATACAACTGCTCCCACCTCCCCCAATCCCTATATTTCAAGGTAATTAAACAACATGGACTAGGCACAAGTAATGAAGAGAGAGAGAGAAGACTAGACAAGACTATACCACAAGATGTTGAAAGGAATAGAAGCAATGATCGATGTACAGAGAATGGTAAAGGATTTAAAGAAAATATTAGAAGAAACCAATATGATGATTACAGAGATAGAGGGAACGATTCTGATGGCCAGTATTAACAATCGAATGGTCAACACCACAAATATCACACAAATATCAGAAGACTCTCGATATATGGTACAAAGTGACATGGATGAACGAGCATTACAAATCCAGAGAATGCTGGCTGATGAACTAGATCAATATAAAGGGATGGGCAACAAATATATGGAGGAAAATATTCAGGAGATACAAGAACTATATATGGATAAAGAGAAAGAGAAAGGAAAAGGAAAGGTGAAAGACGAAGAAATCATTCTAATAAAACCATACAAGGTTTCTACAGCAACAACATCTTTAACATCACAAGCAAGCTTCATAACCAAAGAAGTCAAAAACCTCAGCAAATACATGAAATTCATACAAATGCCAACACAGACAAGAATCTTCTGACTACCACCCCATTACCAATTGCTCAAGTCCAGAGGAGAACAAGATCCTGTATTCTGGAAAGAGGTAGCAACTGCATTCATGGAGATGAAACATAACACCGACACCTCAAGGAATGGATACCAAATCAAAATGTTCCAAGGAGGACTACTACATGAATCCTATTTCATTGCCATTGATAACATGGAACAGATCATTATAGGCCCTAGTAAAAAGATAGTGGCCATACATGTCATCGGAGAATTAGCGGTTATAGTCTGATTCATGGAGATATGAATGCTGAAACAGGGGTATTGTTACAATTGATACCTCCTAGATAAAGCATATACAAGGGTAAAGGATATGACAATATGATTGGCTGCGCTGTATGTAGTCTCAGTCAGTACCTCATGCAGTAGGTGTTATGATTCAATGCTCAAAGGGTTAAGCAAAGAACTAACTCTTGTATTGAGTAACACAAGAGAACTCAATAGAGTTCCTAATACAAAGTAGTCTACCTTATATACTATTACCCATGGTCCATACTAGCTACTGTGCACCCTACCCTAAATGACCATGAGTATAACATGAGGCCAACATGTGTTGTCCATGCTGTATAACATCACTTTGTTCCAGAACCTTCTACTTCATTCTCCCAAGCTCCGTGATCAGTCTTGTGACTACACTATCAATTTGTGACTGATGTGACAGTATGACTGATAAACCCTAACCTGAGTTGTTCTAAAAATAAAAGAAAAACAAAACAAAACAAAATAAAATGAAAAGTGAAAATAAAAGTCAAGTCCATTGTCAATGATTTTGACAGTAGGTGTTGTTACCTTACCTTATTCCTGTGGTCTCCTCATGTTTTACTCTTTATGTCTGTCTTGTTGTTTTACTATGGACTTGTATATATAGCATAGATACACTCCTGTATTCTTACGCTTGACCACTTATACATCTCTCTTACTCTTCCTCAAGTCTTTGCCTTAGTTGCAACCTGAGCTCAAGCTTAAGGTCGTTACACAAATTTGGTTTTACTGTTTGGGACACCCTTCAATATTATTTCATGTTTCAGCAATAACCTCATATATCTGCCAAATGTCCCATAATGTTCAAGAAAAATTCATCAAAGAGGCTGATCATCTCTGAGGTTTCCTTTTTATACTATTCAATCTAACCAAACAGTTTTATCTATCCCTGGCTCAAGTATTGTTCCTGCAGACAATGATCCTAATTGGGAGGATGCTTCTACTACTAATCCTATTGCTAATTTGACATCTAATAGACCCACTTCTTCTACTCACTCACAGTTAAAATCCTATTGGAGCAATAATACTAATAAACAGCTGGCTGACATACTCAGTTGACTCACAAATACACTTAATGCTAATCAGATCTCTGGTTCTAATACTAATTCAAGGAGAACTAAAGCCTGCATCTCTGATACCTTTAGCAGTACTGAGCCTGACAAGCTCAATAATTTTCTATTTCAATATTGATTCTACTTCTACACTAATCCCATGCAATTTGACACAGACATTATGAAAATCAACTTTTCAATAACCTACCTCACTGGAGTAGTCCAGAACTGGTTTGAGATGGGTTTTAACTAGGAAGATCAGAGTATTCTGCAAAACTGGCTCTCCAATTGGAACCTTTTTGTTGATGAGCTACATTGACATTTTGGTCTCTTGGATTCCATTAGTGAAGCAGCCAACATGCTGGATAATCTCTATATGAAGCCCAGTAACAAGATTTTCACTTACAACATAGATTTTATGTGTTATGCCTTCTAATTAGATTAGAGGGATAGTGTTTTGTGCTACCACTATTACCAGAGCCTTTCCAATTGGATCTAGGACATCATTTCCACCTAGGAACAAGGAAAACTCACCTTGTTTCAGGATATGTACATTTTGACAAGAACTATTGATTGTCACTACTAGGAATGTGACTGTGAATACCACTGTGCCAAGCAAGTGGAAAAGGAGGCTCTTGAGTCTCACTTCTGGAAGCAAAAGAAATCTTTTACTGCTAGTAATGCTATGGCTTCCTAGAGTAAGGCAAATATATCTCTTGTAGCTTCATCTGCCAAATTATCTTCTTCCAAACCATCTCTGTCTCCTGCTCCAAAGAAACAATCAAATTTTCTGTAGCTAGACCTCTCTCTTTCAAGCTGGCCAGCAATAGCAAGTTAACCAGTAACAAGCACAAGAAGTAGCTCAAAAATAATTTATATCTCTATTGTGGTGTAAGAGACCACAAGTTGGACTTCTGTTTCAAGAAGCAGACTACAGTCACTTTCAAGGGCTATGGTGCTTTAGCAACTGTTTCTAAGAAACCCTTGGAAAAATAAAGAGCAACCCTAGGACTCTGCACAAACTGAGGGCCATGTTAAACTTCTTTGTGCAGCAATGAGTCTCATCTGACTCAATGCATCCACTCTTTCTGATCCACATTCTCTTTTTGTCTCCCTCACTTCTCCCTTGATCCTTAGTCAGGATCACCTTAATAAACCCCATTCTAAGCTCTCATCAACTTCAGGTCTACTTATTGTTTTGTAGACTCAAAATTTGTAGATATTTACCACTTGAAAACATCCACAACTTCTCTAGTTGCTCTCCACTTGTTTGATGGTTCATCAAACAGCATCATCTCCAAAATTGCTAATCTGTCTATAATCTTCCCTACTGGTAATTGTAAGAATCTGAACTTTTATGTCACTCCACTTGATTCTTTCTACTCTTTGGTTCTTGAATACAACTGGCTCGCCCAATATAATCTACTGATTGATGTTGTAGCAACCACTTGTCACTCAAGGACAAATGATCTCACAACTAGCAAAGCTCTCTAGTAGGCTATCAAGTAATGAATGGGGGAATTACAAGAGAACTTGACAAGGAGCTCTCGCTGCATTGCTCCTTTATTTATACTACTACATCGTGGTCCATGCTACAACAATATCTATCTGGCTCTTAAGTCCATGCCTCTACCTCATGTCCATTACTCATCCTCCATACATTTACCTTAAGGCTACCATGTTTCCTATATGTGCCCTGATGTCATACCTTTAATCTCCGCTATACATGTGCACACCATGTATACACCATGAGGAATCCATGTCCCTTGATGTCATCTCCTAACCCTAACTCCATCTAGACTCTTCCCGATCCTTTTAAACCCTAAGTTCTTCCAGACTGTTCTAGACTATATCACATGACTTCCAGGTCACGTAATCTCCATCCGTTGTAGACTAATAATTATAATACTTATATATGTCCAGCTAACCCTAACCCTAGCCAAAGTCTGTCCGCACTCTCGTCTTATAACAATTGACTAAACAAATAGGTTGATAAACTTCTGTTCATCTTTGTAGGAAAATCTTGCTCCTTCTCATATTGTTGCTAACATACCATTGACATTTCTGTTATCTCTTGACATCTCTCTGCAATCATTGGATTCCATAGATTTCATATTTGTATTTGAGACTTCCATGTCTATATCTGAGTGATCTAATATTACTATCATTGGTGTTACAGCATTCTTGTAACTATCAAAACTTTTAGACCTTAGCAACTTTGAACTTTGTCTTTGTTCTTTGGGCATTCAGGCCAACTGCACAAAACTTGCAGAAGCTTCTGATCTTTTCAATGTCTCTTCCAAATATCATGAATTTATTGATGTTTTCAGTAAAACCAAAGCTAAAGTCCTTACTTCTCATCATCCTTATAATCTCCAAATCAATTTGGAAGAAGATGCTCAACCTCCAGTTGGCCCTATATACTCTCTTTCAGTGTCTAAACAAAAGACTCTCAAGAAATTCATTGAGAAAAACCTCAACACAGGTTTCATCCAACTAACCTCCTTTTTATATGGTACACTGGTCCTATTCATTAAAAAGAAAGATGGTTCACTATACTTCTGTATTGACTTCTGCAGTCTTAACCATATTTACAAAAAGGATTACTATCCACTGCTACTTATCTTCGATCTACTTGACTCACCTTGCAAGGCTCAGGTTTATTCAAAGATAGATCTTCACTATGCTTACCACTTAGTTTGCATTGTCAATGGTGATGAATGGAAGACTGCTTTTAGGATACATTATGAATTATTTGAGTGGTCTATAATATTCTTTAGTCTTACCAATACTTTCACAGCTTTCTAGCAATTCATGAATCACATTTTCTAATCTTTTAGATATTTGTATTGTGATCTATCTGAATGATATACTCATCTACTCAAATAACATGTCTAAACATCACTGGCATGTTAAAGAAGTACTCAAGTATCTCCACAAGACTAGACTCTATATCAAAGTAGAGAAATGTAAATTCCACTCTGAGTCAGTAGAGTATCTGGAATATATTCTTTCTCTTTTTAACCTTACTATGTCCAACAACAAAGTGAATATTATTCAAGACTGGTAAAAACCTAAGAAAGTCAAGAATATCTAATTCTTCTTAGGTTTTGCTAATTTCTATTACCAGTTTATCTTTAACTATTCAGATATTGTCATTCTATTAACATATCTCATCCAGAAGAATATTCCCTAGAAGTTTGACTCCTCCTGTTGTGATGCTTTCAACTCCCTCAAAAAGACATTTATGCCAGAATTAAGAATGAGGAACTTGGATTTTATTTTATTTTAATTTAATTTTATATAGAAAAGGAATGAAGAAGACAAAAGCATGATACTGTTACAAGTCACATGACATGGTCACAGATCAGGTGATGGAGAGAAGGGTATAGAAGTTTCCAAAATAAAATGATATTATCCAATATAGTAACTGTATGTTAGCCTTATGATTACTATATGGTCTTTAGGGTAGGTTAGGAATAGCTTAGTATAGACTATGATAGAAAGGTATATAAGATAGACTAACTTGTAGAAGGAACTCTATTGAGTTCTCTTATGTACTCTAATACAAGAGTTGTTTTTTATCCTCACTCTAAAAAGACTTAAGTTATAACAATTCACCTCTGCTCTTATTCTCACTCATTGAATTCCCAATGTTCAACTCATTATGGAAAGTGATGCTTCAAACTATGCTCTTACTGCAATTCTTTCTATTGTTAATGAAGAAAATGAATTTTATCTGGTTGCTTTTCACTTTCATACTTTTATTACAGTGGAGTTGAACTACAATATATATGATAAGGAGTTACTTGCTATTTTTGAAGTACTTTTCCACTACCAAGGTATTAACCCAGAGGCAAGCACAGTAGTCCAAGTACTTCTTTTAGTTTAACCTTGTCATCAGGTTTTGTCTTGGTTGTCTTAGCACCAAACCAGACACTCTTACTAGATAGTAGTATATTTATCCTAAAGGGAGGAATACTGGTTATGCTACAGTCAACTTTCATAACTTCAAACCAATTTTCACTCAAGAGTAACTTGCAGTCTCTATATAAGCTACTGTCCTTCTCTTTTCTTCTCTTTGTACAGCTACAGTTGTTAATCTGGATATTCTATACTGAGACATCTTTTTAACTCTCTCTAGTGACCCAATTGTTACAAAACACATCTCCACAGATAGCCAATGGTCTATAGATTCAAATAGTCTTCTTCTTGACAACAGAATCTATATACTATCTGCTGGTAATTTCTATACATGTGTTCTCCAGTATAATTATAATTATATTATTGCTAGATATTATAGTCAAAACAAAACACTAGGACTAGCTCACTGTGGATATTCCTGGTCTAGTCTCTATACTGATGTATAACAGTTCTGCAAGTCCTGTGTTACTTGTATGTGATCTAAGCTATAATGTTACAAGCCCTACAGATCTCTCAAACAACTTTCTATTTCCAAACAACTATGAAATTCCAATTCTATGGACTTTATTAAGAAACTCCTGTTATCCTCCAGGTTTGACACTATCTTTGTCAAGATTGCAGAAAGTGAACTTAGTTTCTTTTTATTTTCTTTCTTATTTTTTTATTTTATTTTATTTTTATTTTTCTATTTTTAGAACTTAGGGTTAGGGTTAGTGACAACATCACTCAGTCACACATCAGTCACATCAAACATGGTAACAGTGATGGTCACAAGTCATGAGATGTATAGAAGGATATAGAAGGTTCTGAAAAGGATGATATCATGTAGCATGTGCAACATATGTTGACCTTAAGGATGACACATGGCTGTTTAGGGTAGGTTAGAAGTAACTAGCATGGACTATGTAAATTTAGTATATAAGGTAGACTATCTTATATAGAGTCCTCTATTAAGTTTTCTTGTATCAACCCAATACAAGGTTCATTCACTTGTCCAACTCTAAGGACTTGAGTTTGTAACAATCTTGGTCATAGTTGACCAGCTTACTAAGCAGGCAATCTTTATTTCTGCCTACAACACCATTATGTCTGTGGACTTAGTATGTCTGTTTATTCTTCATATGTTCTTCAAACATGGTATTTCTTCCCATATCACCTCTGACAGAGGCTCAGAGTTTGTGTCAAACTTCTTCTGTTCTTTAGGCACTGCTCTGGACATGTGGCTCTACTTCACTTCAGGTTACTATCTTAAAGGTGATGGACAAACTGAACACATGAATCAGACCCTTAAGTAATACCTTTATATATATTGTAATTACCAGCAAGATAATTGGTCTGAACTCTTACTTCTTGCAGAGTTTGCTTACAACAATGCTCTGAGTGCTACTACCAGTATCTCTCTATTCTTCACTAATAAGAGATATTATCCAAACATCACTATTTACCCTGAATGTGATATTGCTTTCTTCTAAGCCCATGACTTCACCATAGATCTCAATAAGTTACAGAGTACTCTCAAAGCTAAAATTTCTGTGGTCCAACAGTATTATTAAAAATCTGCTGATGTATGATGTTCCTCCACTCCTGATTTCAAAGCAGATGACAAAGTCTTTGTTAAGGCTCAGTTCTTCAGAACCACTTGGCCTTCAAAAAACTCAGACTCTACAAAATCATCTTCTAGCCTAGTACACTATTGTTCATTCTCTGTCTCCTAGAGTCTATATGCTCTATCCATCCAGTTTTCCATGTATCTATGCTTGAACCTATTATGTCCAACTCTTTCTCTGAGAGAATACAACTGGCTTCTACTTCAGTAATAATTGATAGAGAATCTGAATATGAAATTTCTCAGATAGTAGACTTCAAAATTAATCACTGATGGGCATGCAAGCTCCTGTATATGGTGATCTGGCTAGGGTATGAAGACACTGAAGATGGATCCAAGTAGATTCTCACATCCAAACTTACTCATACTGCTAATTTGGTATTTGATTTCCATATTGTATATTCTGACAAGCCCAGTCTACTATCTGTGCCTTAATCACACTATTACACTTATCCCCTGTCTCTGCATACTTTCTGACAGAGATTCTTTATTATCTTCTTAGTATATTCAATCTATTTATTTCTATTTAACCCCAGCTTCCATATACTCCTTATAGAGTTTTCATTTCAAACTTTTGGACTTTATTTTCATTTCAACCTCTTAATTTTATTACTCACACAGTTAGATACAACAAGAAACAAATGAAATTCAAAATTCAAAATCAAAAAAATCACAACTATTATACTAACAGAAGATAAACAATAGAGTTTCCTCCTCCTGACTTTCTCTGAGGCCATCCTTAGACCTTTCTTCTTCATCTCCATCTTCTTTATCCTTACTCTTCTTCCTGTCACCCTATGGACTCTTTTTCAAACCCCACCTCTATTTAACTATGGCTCCAATTCTCTCTAACTGGGCTATATTTCTCTTCTGGTCCTTTACCAAGTTCTAAAGAGACTTCTCTATGTCTCAGTATTCTTCCACAAGGTCCCAGAGTGCCTTTTCAATAGGACTTAGAATTCCACTGTAGGTAGAGATCATGGTTGGGATGTTAATGTTAATGTATAGGACACACTGCTACTTGATAGCAATACATCTGACACAGACAAGAGAACAACTATGAAAGAATCACTATTAGAGAGAAAAATAAAGAAGAAACTTGTTTACTCATCTTGAATTGTGCACCAGGCAATTCTGTCTAATGCACACACATCTCTCATAGGGGTTATCACCTTCTATTTTAACTCTGGTATCCTTGCAGTACTTTTCTGGTTTCTTCTTTTTAGTCTTCTTATCTTCTGAAGTAACCTTTTTATGTTTGGATCCTATAATCTGGGATCCTTCAGTGCTCTCCAAAAGAATGTCCTCTACTAGTACCTCATTCTGGAGTTGTTGGAAGTATTCCAACTTTTTATTCTTCTTCTTCTTCTCGACAAGTATTCTTTTTTCAGCTTTCTCTCTTACCTTGGCTTCTGCTATATTTCTTGCTCTCTGAGTAGCATGCTTGACTCAATAGGCATCTGCTACCTCTGTGCCTGGAGCCATTGCTCCTCTTCATGTCTTCTCTATATTTCACATCGTTACTCTTCAATTATATCAGCATCATGTTGTGAGATATCAGAAAGGATGGGGGAAGACATAGTAATATAGAAGAAAAACATGAAAACTTCTCTTTTCTGGTTATGTATTGTTGATCTAGGTACTATCATGGAATTCTTCAGATAAATTCAATAAGACTTTGAAGGCTCAGTTTTAAAGGGAGAATACTGTTATATGCCAAGTCCACCCATGTGAAAAATACATCCCCATAGTAATACTGCCTTATCAATATCTAATCTACAAGTCTATCTTTCTTGCAACATGCTCTCATAGCAGTAATGTAATAATCTGGATATTCTGTCTTCTATGATGGAGATACTTCTATCTGACTTGGTCTTCCACAGCAGAGTCATACTTCTGTCAGTGTTCCACTACTGAAACCTCTGCTTGGGGCAATAGGGGCTATACTACTGAACCTCTGAGCATCTCTTATAGTCAGTACTTGTATATAAGACTAGTAGTTATACTGTAATTTACTAGTCTGATAATTAATGAAGATAATTCTTATTGAACTTGATCTCTGGTGTTCAATGGTGACACACCAATCAGCACTTACTCCTATCTCTTTCATCTCTGGTGTGAACCATGCCTGACATAAAGTGATCAAACATAGAAAGAAACTAGGTTAATCTGTACTGAAAGTAATATACAAACTAAAAGGAAAATATCTACTTTCACAGATATTTTGGATAGAGTAGAGCTTAAGTAAGTATTATCCATAATAGAGTTGGATGGATCAGATAGACCTGGATGGTATTATGATTTAAGTTCAAGTAATAGAACAAAAGATGACTTTTGTATTAAGCAATATAAGGAAACTCAATAGAGTTCCAAGTACAGGCTAGTCTACCTTATATACTACAGACTGTGGTCTGTGTATACACTATAACTAACCTATTCTAAAGTCCATATGTACTCTATAGGGCCAACATGCTGTTATTATGCTGTATAACATCATTTATTCCAAAATTTTCTATGTTCTTCTTTGTATTACATGATTGTATGGCTTGTGACTGTGACATATGTGATCACCTTGTGACATGTGTTATGTGTATGTCATGCTTTGTGATTTGTGTAACCATCACATCTTTTGCCTAAGTCTAAAATAAAATAAATGGAAAAATAGAAAAGAAAAATAAAGAAGAAAGAAAATAAATGAAAATCAGGTCTACTGTTCACAGCTATGACAGATAGATATGTGACATTCTATGGAAAAGCCTAATATATAAGTTTAAGGGACCTTACTTAGCTTAGTTATATGTAATTAGGAGTTTAAAGCTGTAATACTTGGAATTAAGACTAAAAAGGCATTACAGGTAGCTTTGGGTGTTGTATAGGGTTTAGCCAGACAGTGTAATACAGAAACAAAAAAGGAAAAATATTATCTTATCTTATCTGTATAGTGGTAATTCTCAAAATTATATAACATACTTTTATGACAAATTGATCATAATACTAGATTTTAGAATAACTGAGACATTGTTAGAGTTGTGAACAATGGACTTGGCTTTTATTTATTTTATTTCTCTTTTATTTTTCTTTTCCATTTTTCTATTTTATTTTCAGTTTTAATTTTCACTTTTCTTTATTTTAAACTTAGATAAAGAGTATGATATAATGTTATAGATGATGGAGACATAATACCTGTTATAGGGTGGTCATATATGTCACTGTCACAGGTCACACAATCACATAACACAGAGAAGGTTCTGGAATAAATAACATTATACAACATGACAACAATATGTTGGTCTTATGAAAAATATATAGATATTAGGATAAGTTAGTTGTAGTGTACATACAGACTATGATCTGAAGTATATAAGATAGACTAACTTATACTTGGAATTCTATTGAGTTTTCTTATATTACTCAATGTTATGGTATGCTTAAACTCTTATATTTTATTTCTTGGACAACAAAGAGGTATATAACTGCAGTCACATGACATGAAGTCATAGACCTAAAATCTAAAAGAAAAGACTAGACAAATGATGTCAAGATGCATGTCTATGGTATGTTTACCTCATGGCTAACATATAGACATTAGGATAGAGTTATTTATTGTTAGTATGGATCATGTAGTAGTAGTAGTATATATATATATAGCATAGGAATATATCAGGAACTTCTTGTTGAGTTCTCTTATGTATCAGAATCAAAGATAGTGGACTTGTTCTTTTTCAGTTTTAGTTTCTTACTTAAAAGTCTTTTCTATTTTTACTTGAATATTTCCTACTTCTTTTTTCTTTTTCTCTTCATCTCTTATTTTAAACTTAGAAGAAACAAGGTGATATGACAAGATGTGACTACTATCATGCAAATCACAAAGATCACAGTCATGGTCACAATGTCACATAATGCAATAGAAGGATGACATTATATATTATAAAGGATATAATGATTTTATTTACATAGACTCATAATATTTAGAGTAGACTAGATATAAGTGGGCACAGACCATGCACTAGAGGTATATAAAGTAGACATATCTGTACTAAGAACCTTACCAAGTTCTTTTGTACCCAATAATACAAGTTTCTTCTTTTGACTAAACTCTCAGTTTTAAGTTGTAACATTATGATCTCCACAAGACTCTTGCTCTATAAAGACTACTCAAGTGTACTATTGATCATTTTGATTAATGGTTGCCACAACACTCAATATAAGAGTTGTCTTTTAACTCTTAGATCTAAGTCATAATAAACATGGTTCTGCTTAAACTAAAGTTTCTCATTGTTTAGATATTAGACGATGTGGTTGTAGAAGATATAAAAAATGTACTGTTAGAGAGTATCAGACATAGAAATTAGCTTGGTGAGTAGAAAGAACCAGTAGCAAGGGCTACTCAAGAATTCTAGTAGTTTTCAGTAAAATCATTATATTTTTCAGAGTAGTCTATGAATGTCAAGAGTGCTGTCAAGAAGAGATGGTAGAAATAGTGAAGGTAGGATGAGTAAAAACTCACTTCAAGTGGATATCTACAGTTAGTTATGCAGAAAGATGGTCAGATCAAGTATAGAAACTTATCTGGAAAACAGATGTAGAAATATGTGATATTGGGCAAGTATCTAGATTGCAAATCAAGCTTGGAAGCTTATCTGTGGATTTGGTAACATAATATTTTGGAAATAACCTTGGCCTCAACTTATGTGTTATGTTTACTATCTGTTATATAGTTATGATTTTGGATGATAAGATATCAAGAGGAAGTAAAAAGAAGGTGTTATTAGATTCTTAGTGGGTACTTGGTTGGATCAGATTCTTTGTCAATTTCCAGACTGAAGACTATAGAGTATTTACTTAGTTTTATATACTAAGTTTGTAGTTGGAATTGTGGCTAAAGTGTAGAAGATAGCTAAGAAGATATCATAAAGACAGTTTCTAGTGTTGAAAAGAACAGAATGCACAGTAGTATAATGTAGTGTGGACAACTAGCAACTACTTACCTATAGTGTATATTTTAATAGAAAGCTAAGGAAGAATAAGAACTACTGATCATGGGCCATATGCTTACTAAGTGGAATGCTTCACAACATCTAGAATATAGAATAACCAAAAGTCTAGATAACAAGTTGCCAGAAGATAAAACATGAGAGGCTGATCTATATATGAATGATTATAGATATAGAATTATACCTAGGTATGGTTAGAGTTCTAACTGGAAGTCAGGAAGTAGATGTCTCAGATATTGGTCTATAACAATAAATAAGGATTTGCTATTGTTTTGTAGTAAGATTTATGTTTCTAAGATTGTATACCTCTATTGTAGAATGGTTATACTACACCATGATTTAGAGGTAGCTAAACATGGAAAACTCTAGAATTAGTCTCTTGGAATTACTAGTGGTCCCAGATATTAAAATACATCAGTCAGTACATTAGTATTTGTAATCTTTGCTTACATACTAAACCAGCACAACACTTAACTTTTGTACCTACTACTAGTACTTAATGTAAGATGGGAGACAATAAGTATGAACTTTGTTATCAAACTTCCAAAGTCTATAGAGAAGAATATCTTAGAGATATTTGTGCTGAATATTTGTGCTGAAAAGAGTAGCAGAATTCTACTAACTCAACTTCAAAGTCTTATAGTTCATTTGTACAGCTGAGTTCTTGGCTGTCAAGTTTTGTCCAGTTACCATTACTTTGAGACACAATAATCCAGAAAAGGAGATAGATGTAAGAAGACCTGCCTGTCTTTATACAAAGTTCAAGTACTCAAACTTTACCAAACTCGGTGGTATTCTTATTCTCTATTAGTTAGTATTTCTTTATCTCTACCAAACTCTGTAATCTTCCTTAAGCTAACACTACTACTTCTTGCAGTCAAACCTCACTTAGTACTGCTCAATGTCCAGATATTACTTTACTCTAATTATTGCTACTGAGAGCTCTTTTCCTTTTCTAGTAAATCTTCTAAATACTTTTATCAGAGTTCCCAACTATTTAGTTACTATTATTTCTTAGTTATACCAGTACTGTTCTACTAGATTAGAATATATTTTAGTAGTATTTAGAATAGCTTTTGTTTCCAGAAGTTCTCATTCTATTCTCTTAGAACTTTCTAGAAGTGAGTGCCACTTATACTTAGTTAGTTAATGTAATTAGGACTACCTGAAGATTGTAAACACTATATAACTCCATAAACTTCTATTATAATTCAAATTTCAAGCCATGTTCATTTCCAATATATATATTTCAATTTCTATAATGAAGTTTAGTGGACTTATTAGCATCAAAACTTTGTAGATGTTTAGCTCTATTTGTATAAACTCTATGGGTATTTAGCCTTATCTGTATCAAACTTCACTAGTTTTTGGTCTTTTATAATAGATATAATACTATTAAAACTTAGTGGATATTTAGCCTTATTTATATCAAGCTCTGTATATATTTGATCTTATTTGTATCAAACTCTATGAATATTTAGACTTGTTTGCACTATCTTCTATAGTAGAGTTATTCCTTTTCAAATTCTGTAAATACTCAGTATTTTAGTTACATTCCAATTCAGTTATATCTGTTCCAACCTATAAATAATACTTCTCAACCTACTTGCACTTCCAAATTTCTTTCAGTATAAATTATCTCTCTCTATTTCACCTTGGATATTTTTGTTAGACTTTTCTATGAATTTTTATTCTAATATCTAAGAACTATCCTATTATAACTTAAGTTTTTGAATAAAGATAAAAGATAACTTTTGTATTGGGTAACACAAAAGAACTCAATAGAGTTCCTAGTATAAGATAGTCTACCTTATATACCACAGACTGTAGTCTGTGTATATACTACAACTAACTTACCCTAAAGTCCATGTATACTTTATAAGACCAACATGCTATTGCTATACTGTATGATATCATCTATTCTAGAACCTTCTACATCTTTCTCTTATGTCACATGATTGTGTGACAGTGACATATGTGATCATTATGTGACAGGTATCATACCTATGTCATGCTTTTTGTGATATATGTGATATTATATCATACTTCTCTGTCTAAGTTTAAAATAAAGAAGATAAAAAGAAATTTAGAATAAAATAAAAGGAAAATAAGAAATAAAATAAAATAAATATAAAATAAAATACAAGTTCAATATTTACAACTCTAACATATCCAGACCTAAAGTAACTTGTTTACAGTTCTCATTCTTAGATAATTATCTTAGGTAGAATATTTAATATATAAGTTAGCAGTTATACTGTAAACCTTATCTTGAAAATCAACCAAAACTAACATTATCTTCTAGTATTGGTAGTAACATACCTCATTATCTTCTAGTAAACTTATATTCTACAAGTTTTCCTAAGTAACTCTTTCAAAATATATGACCAATGTAACTAGTAGAGATATAGTATATAAGCTGAAGCCAAAGTGTCAGAATTGAAGATGATGAACTCAATTTATTTCTTATTTTATTTTATTTTCTTATTTGAACTTAGAGTTAGTAGTTAGTATGATATCATATATAAATGTCACAGACAGTTACACATCTGTCACATATCATGGTCACACAATCACATGACATAATGAAAAGACATAGAAGATTTTGAAACAATAATATTATGCCATATATTAACAATATATAATATATATGGTCTTTAAAGTAGGCTAGAATTTGTGTAGTACAGACCATTAGTCTAATATATATAAGGTAGACAAGTTGTATCAAGAACTCTATCAAGTTTTCTTGTGTTAACCTAATACAAGGTTTTTCTTTTGCTCTTATACTTGAGCTTGAGTTGTAATACAAAGGTTGTTTTAATATCCATATTTAGATAATACATACTTGCTAATCTGACTTCTAGAAGCTCACTAATAGGTCTTGGATAATAAGATGTGAACTATATCTAATACTTCCATAGCAGAGTTTTCTTTCATTCAACCTGAACTCCTGTTAGTTTTACCATAGCTGCTGATACCACTTGGAGCTCATTTTAGATACTTCTTTAATTGACTTCATGTATTTAAGGCTAGTAGTTACTCTGTAATAACTAGCCTGATAATTAACTAAAGTTGACTTCAATGTCAAAATGGCAACACACTAACTTCTATAAGAAAAATAGCAGTTTATAGTTTATAAATATATGACATGTGTTAGTCTTACTACAACTATGAAGAAATAGGGACTATTGTAAATAACTGCACATATGTTTGTAAAGGTAGATTAGTCATCATTAAAGAGAACCTGGATGTGCCCAGTTACATAAGCCGCCAGTTGTCACAATGACACTGCGCGCTACTGTTTTCCTTCCAACACTATAGACTACAAATTCACCTAATATAATCGTTTCATACCTACATCCTCTTTAACCACTGACATTGAC
>JAJOHK020000786.1:0-19648 GCA_022457215.2 Leucocoprinus gongylophorus
TATTTAGTCATTCATGAGATATTAGCAAACAAAGATTTTTCAGTTATTGATGACCTGATATCTTGGTTGTTTGTTGTCACTTTTGTACATCCTATATATTTGCAGATAGCCTTCATTTGGGGCTTTACAGTACAACTTAGTTTGTGAAAATAGGTCTACTAGTTGTGGAGATACAAGCTGAATGAAGTTTGTAACATACTAGAATTAGGGTAATCTGCTTAATAGCCTCCATTTCACATCCAAATCTCTAATATTAGCAATGATATACTTTGCTATCTTCTAGTAGTTTTTACACTTGTTAAGTTTCCAAGTTCTGTTCCAAAATATGCAACCAGTATGGCTAGTAGAGGTGCAGCACACAAGCTGAAGCTAAAGGTCATTCTGGCCCATCTTTTACATTCTCAGATAATGTATAAATTGTCTAGACTTCTGGGATATTTTATCAGATCTTGGATAACAAAGTATGAATTGCATCTAACACTTCTCATCAGTCTTATAACCTTAATATCAACTTAGAAGAGAGTATACAATCTTCAATTGACACTATATACTCTCTTTTGGCATCTGAACAAGAGGCTTTTAAGAAATTTACCTAGGAAAATCTCAATATGGGTTTTATTTGACCAACTTCATCTTTATATGGTATACTTGTCTTATTTATCAAGAAGATAGTTCACTATGCCTTTGTGTTAACTTTCACAGTCTTAACTACATTACAAAAAAGAATTGTTATTCACTCCTTCTGATCTCTAATCTGCTGGACTTACCTTGTAAAGTTTTAATATATACAAATATAGATCTTTACCATGCTTACTACCTAGTTTAAATTGCCAATGATGATGGATAAAAGACTACTAAAGACTACTTTCAGGATATGTTATAGATTATTTGAGTGATTTATAATGTCATTCAATCTTACTAATACAATGGTAGCCTTTAAGTAATTTATGAACAACTTTTTCTCTAATTTTTTGGATGTTTGTATCTAAATAATATATTTACTCAAGCATCTCCATAAGACTAATATTTATACCAAAGCAAAGGAATCTGAGTTCCATTCTGAGTTGGTAGAATATCTAGAATACATCTTTTCTCTTTCTGGTCTTACTATATCTGATAACAAAGTAAAGATTATTCAAGATTAGCTAAAGTCCAAGAAAGTCAAGAATATTCAGTCTTTCTTAGGTTTTGCTAATTTTTACTGCTAGTTTATCTTCAACTATTTGGACATTGTCATTCTATTAACCTATACCACTCAGAATAACATCTCTTGGAAGTTCAACTCCTTTTACTATGATGCTTCCAACTTCTTTAAGAAGATATCCAACTCCACTCCTATTCTCACATATTGTATTTTTGATGCTCAGCTATCATGAAGACTAATGCCTCTAACTATGCTCTTACTGCAATTCTTTCTATTATGGATGAAAATAATCAAGTTCACCTAGTTACCTTTTACTCCTATACTTTTATTATAGCAGAGTTGAACATCCATAACAAGGGACTTCTGGTCATTTTTTATGATTGATAACAATGTTAATAGGAAAGACCAGACTCTTTAGATAGTATCATCAAATTTTGAAAGCCTTAAAATCTTGAGTATTTTTCTACTACTAAGATATTAACCAGCAAATAAGCATACTAGTCTAAATATCTTTTATAGTTCAACTGAGTCATCAGATTCTACCCTAGACATCTTGGTACCAAACTAGATTACTTAAACTGGACACTCTCACTAGATAGTAGGATATCTATCCCAAAGGGGGAATTACTAGCTATACCATAATCAACCATTACAACTTGAAGCTAATTTTCACCCAAGAACAACTTGTAGCCTCTATACAAGCTATAGTCATTGATCTCAACATCCTGTATTCAGATATTTGTTTGACAGTTTCTAGTGATCCTATTATTATAAAAAACATCTCTGCTAGTCTTTTTTTTTATAGCAGAATATACTTACTATTTACTAGCAATCTCTACACATGTATACTTTAGTATAATTATAATTATATCTTGGCTAGCCACTTTGGTCAAAATAAAACACTAGAATTAGTTTGCTGTAGTTATTTCTGGCTAAGCCTGTTAAGACTTAAGGCTTAAGAGTTAGTAAAAGAATTATCCTTGTATTGATTAATACAAGAGAATTTGATGAAGTTCTAGTTACAATGTGTCTACCTTATATATACTTGGCTAATGGTCTATACTACACTAACCTACTCTAAAGGGATATATGTACTACATGCTATTAATATGTGGAATGACATCATTATTCTAGAATATTCTACAATGTTCTATATTCTATGTAATAGATGTGTGATATTTTGTGATAGTCACATGTAACATCACACTAAACTCTAATCCTAAGTCTAAAAAATAATGAAAATGAAAACAAAACAAAAAAATAGAAAATGAAAATGAAAATAAACAGAGCTTACTGTCTTCAATTCTAATAAAGCCTCTGTACTAATGTATAACAGTTAATTTCTTTTCTTTTCCATTTATTTTGTTATTTTCAGACTTAGAATTAGAAGTTAGTTCATCTGAAGCCAAATTCTTTGCCATTAGATGTGGTATCAACTACACTGTCCTCTCGTATGAAACCTCAAAAATCATTGTTGTTACAGACTTTATTCATGTCACTAAGAAAATCTTCGATCTATCCTCACACATGCTTCAAAAACAAGCCACTCTCATCTTATCAGAGCTTAGAGAGTTCTTCAATTGTCGCAATACAAATACCATCAAATTTTGGGAGTGTTCAAGCAAAAGTAATTGGCACCTTCACAAAGCTGTTAACTTAGACACTAAATCATTCAACCTCACTCCTTTATTGCCAAACAAATGTTCCTGGGATTTCAGCAAAAAATTAGAAAGCAACAACATCATTAACACTTGGAAGATGACCTTCCAAGCATCGAATCTCAAAGAAAGAAATTTCCTGGAGCTTGTCAATAGTGACAACAACACTCTAGAACCCACTTATTGCAAAGGCAGTTCCTGGCTGCAAGTCTTTGGTCATTCTAATTTGTTATGTGCTAGAGCTACAAGAGTAATAACCAACCATGCTCCAATAGAAGAATATTGCCTCAAATTTTTCCTGGATGAAGACTTCTCTTATCTGTGTGGTCTCTACCCTATTGAAACAAGACGACACATCCTCCATGAGTGCAGAAGGTTTAACGAGTACTGGAATCTGAGGAGAGATTTAATTGCCCATTTTATCCAATTTTTAGAGAGAAATCTGAGAGCTTTTTCTTTTACATCTAGTTGATATTTTAATTCATGTTTTCTTTTTCATTTTTTCTTCTCTCTTTTTATCTTTCTTTTCTTGTTTTTTTTCTTTCTTTACTCTTCATGTTTGTTACAACCTTAAGCTAAAGCTCAGGTTGCACTTAGGCAAAGGTTTGAGAGAAGTTAAGGGATGTATAAGAAGTGGTAAAGTGTAAGGATACAGGATAGTATCTATGCTATACATACTAGTTGAGAGTAAAGCAATGTGCAATTTATGAGGCAAACAATATGAGAAAACAATAAGAATTAGGTAAGGTTGTAGCACCTACTATATAAGGTGCTGACTGAGACTACTTGCGGCACAGCCAATCATATCATCATACCCTTTGCCCTTCTCCATGCTGTCTCCAAGAGACATCAATCATAACAATGTTGACTCAGTCCTTCTGTATGTAGTTACAAAGTAGCTACCATGGCCTGCCACCATGCTCTGTGTACTAAATTGTTGATTTTAAAAAAAAAATTAGAAGTTAGTATAATATTACAAACTGTTACTTATCTATTACATATTACAGTCATTGTCACATGATTATGTACAGAAGAACATAAAAGATTCTAAAATAATGACATCATACAACATATTTACTATATGTTGATCTTATAGATTACATATAGTCTTTAAGGTAGGTTAGATAAAGTCTTACACAAACCAACTAGCTAGTGTATATAAGATAGATGTTATAAGATGATAAAGTGTAGACAGACTTTTATAAGATATAGATAGAACAGTATTATTATTAGTCTACAATGGAAGAAGGGCATGTGACCTGGAAGTCACATCACATGATGTTATAGGGCCTAAAGTAGTCTAAAGGAGTCTATAGGTCTAAAAGAGTCTACAAGACTAGAAAAGCCTAGACAATGACATCAGGAAGCATGTATACCACATTGCTACCACATGGTTAACACATGGACATTAGGGCAGGATACACAGTCACTGCACAGTCAACATGAGGTAGACATATGGCTTTTAGGGCAGAAGATGCAGTAGGTGCACTGTTGTAGCATAAACCATCTGTAAAAGTATAAATAGGATAGCAATATAGTGAGGACTCCTTGTTGAGTTCTCTTGTGATCACTTACTACTAGATAGCCTACTGAGATGTCAAGATCGTTAAAGGTAAACTTCGTTTTCTCTATTTTATTTATATTTATATTTATATTTTATTTTTAGAACAACTAGGGTTAGGGTTGATTGGTCACGCTGTCACATCAGTCACAACTTGATGGCATAGTCACAAGACTGATCATGAGACTTAGAAGAAGAAAGTAGAAGGTTCTAGAATACAGTAACATCATATAACATGGACAACACATGTTGGCCTCATGTTCTACACATGGTTGTTTAGGGTAGGGTGCATAGTAGTGAGCACAGACCATGAGTAGTAGTATATAAGGTAGACTACTTTGTAAAGGGATCTCTATCAAGTTCTCTTATATTATTCAATACAAGAGTTGTTCTATTGTCTGACCTCAAGGACTTTAGATCATAACATTAGAACTCAATTCCCATCACTGGACCGCTTAACACTAGCCCTCCAAAACCCACTTACTCTCTCACCATCCTCGACCAAAGGGTAACACAACCCTTTAGTCAAGAAGATATAGTCAGATCCTAGACTCAAGGGGTATACTAGTTAGGCAGAGGAAGCCTAGCCATTTGTTTGTACCAAAGCCCACTGGTATACTTCAGACATATCACCTTTTGTGGACATGTTCTGTACATTTTCATCTATCAGCTCTGTGCTATACCTTCTCTTGTGAGGTGTTTACATAGGAGAACAGCAGGAGTTCTTAAGATCTTGCTTAGAGTAGAACATTCTTCTTAGGACAAAATCGTTTATCTTTTCCTTAGAGCAGTAGCCAGTAGACAAGTAGTCAGTAATTGTGTAGGCAGAACTTGAAGAGGGCCCACTATCACATATAGAGATTTCTTCATCTTCTGAATACGAGTCTAAAAGTGAGACTAGCATGGGCTTAGCTTTACCATTATACATCTCATTACTGCCTGCACTACCACTACCATCATCATCATTACCATCCCATATTGACTCACTACCCCCTTACAACATGAGTCAAATAGATTTTCATGTGATCATTAAACAGCAGCAAGAACAGTTGGTGGCAATGCAGGCATAGATACAAGCCCTGCTAACAGAAGGAGTAGGGAGGCAAGTAGGAAGGGAAGAAGGAAGAGGAGGAGGAGTTGAGGTAGCAAAACCCCAAATTTTTAATGGAACATTGGCAAAAGTAGGGGGATTTATTGCAGCATGCAAGCTATATATTAGAATGAGATTAAGGGGAGAATCAGTAGAGGGGCAAGTACAGTAGGTCCTCTTATATGTACAGGAAGGATCCACAGATATATGGAAGGAGAATGTAATGGAGGAACTAGAGTTAGGGGAAGTAGAATACAAATCAGTGGAAGAATTTTTAATGAGTTTGAAGAAGGAATTTGGTGGAGGAGAGGAAGAATCAGTGAAAGCAGCAGAACTGAGAAAGTTGGAGTAAGGAGGAAGGATGATGGAGGAGTTTGTTCAGGAGTTTAAGAGAGTGGCAAGGGGAAGTGGATATGAGGGGAGACCATTGATGGAAGAATTTAAGAGGGGGATAATTGGAGGGAGAGTAGGAGGGAAGAAGAAAGATTGCGAGGGAAGAAGGAACAGGGAGAAGGGGCTCCGAAACAGGAGCAGAAATAGATATTGCCACGACTATTAGTGTGGCAGAGGAGGCAACTGCCCCCTCAGCAGGCGACAACAGGGCCTGCTCCAATGGAAGGAGTGGAGAGGACAAATACAGTAGTAGTGAGAGGAGTGGGGCAAGGTGCAGAGGTTCCTCCTAGACAGGATCCCTATGCAATGGAGATAGACAGGAGAAGAAACTGTTATGCTTGTGGGGGATTCAGACACATGGCCTGCCATTGTAGGAATAGGGAAAGAGGGAGGCCAATGGAAGAGAGGAGGGTAGAATATGGGGGAGGAAGGATCGAGGAGATTAACAATTACAGAGACAATTTAAAAGGGGTGGAGAATCTAGAACTCTTTAACTAGATTCTCAGAATAAATATAGTGTATTAGCTACAATAATAAACACTAATGCACCTAAATCAGAAGAGAAAGAAGTAAAAGTAAGAAAGGTGGGGGAAAAAATGCTAAGAGAAGTAACAGTGAAAATTGGGTTGGAAAGAATTGATACATAGAAGGGGATCATGGTGGAGGCATTGTTAGATAGTGGAGCAACTGGGTTGGTGATGAGCTCTGAATTTGCAAGAAAACAGGGCTTTAAGTTAAAGAAGTTGGAGAGGCCGATAAATATAAGAAACATGGATGGGTCACTTAATAAAGAGAGACCAATAGAAAATACAGTGAAGGTTAATATTTATTATCAAAGACATAGGGAGAGGATAGAGATTGATGTTATTAGAGAACAAAAGTGGACAGTGATTTTGGAGATGTCATGGCTAGCATGCCATAATCCTGAGATTTACTGGAGAACAGGAGAAGTAAAGATAATGAGATGTCCGGAGGAGTGTGGCAAGCAGTGGAGGCCAGTACAGGGAAAATTGGGATGGGAGAAGCAGAAGGAAGAGGAAGCAAAGAAAGAAGCAGGGAAGAAGAGAGAAGAGAAAGACAAAAAGAAGAAGCAAAAAAAGGGGAAGACAGTAGAAGTAAAGAGAGTAGCAGAGGAATGGAAGATATGGGACGAGGAGAAAGAAGTGGCAAGGTCAGAAGAAGAAGCAAAAAAACTAGTACTGGAGAAGTTCCATAGGTGGATAAAAGTGTTCAGGAAAAAGCAGTCAGAAAGAATACCAACAAGAAAATTGTAGGACCATGTGATAGATATGAAGGAAGGGTTTGTACCATGAAAAGGAAAGGTATACCCTTTGTCAAGAGAAGAGAGAGAGGAGGTAAGAGAATTTGTGAGAGAGCAGTTGAAAAAGGGGTATATCTGGCCATCAAAGTCACCACAAATGGCGCTGGTATTTTTCATGGGGAAGAAGAACAGAAAGAAAAGGATGGTGCAAGATTACAAGTATCTCAATGAGTGGACGATCAAAAACAACTACACACTCCCTTTGATATCCGATGTCTTGGAAAACATTGGGACGAAGAAAATATTTACAAAAATGGATCTGAGGTGGGGGTATAACAACATGAGGATCAAAGAGAGGAATGAGTGGAAAGCTGTGTTCACGATGCCGGAAGGGTTGTTCGAACCTACTGTTATGTTTTTTGGGTTGACAAATTCCCCAGCAACTTTTCAAGCTATGATGAACGAGTTGCTGAGAGATCTTATTAATACAGGAAAGGTAGCAGCTTTTATTGACGACATGATAGTAGGAACAGAGACAGGAGGGACATGACGAGCTGGTGGTGGAAGTAATAAAGAGGTTAGAAGAGAACAACTTGTATGTGAAGCCAGAGAAGTGTAGGTGGAAAGTTAGAGAGATAGGGTTTTTGAGAGTAGTAATAGGACCTGAGGGAATAAAGATGGAGGAGGAGAAGGTGAAAGGTGTTTTGGAATGGCCGACACCAAAGATGTGCAAAAGTTTTTGGGATTCGCGAATTACTACCGCCAGTTCATAGAAGAGTTTGCATCTATAACAAGACCGTTACATGACATGGTGAAGAAAAATAAGAAGTAGGAGTGGACGGAGAAGCAAGATAAAGCATTTGAGGAATTGAAGAGGAGGTTTACAGAAGAACCAGTGTTAGCAGCACCAGATCTAGATAAGAAAATGAGAATGGAGGTGGATGCATCAGATTATGCAACAGGAGGAGTATTGTCAATGGAATGTGAGGATGGGTTGTGGAGACTGGTGGTCTTTCTTTCTAAGTCATTGAATGAAATAGAAAGAAATTATGAAATTTATGACAAGAAAATATTGGCGATCATTAGAGGGTTAGAAGCGTGGAGACATTTGCTAGAAGGAGTGCAGTTGAAATTTGAGATCTGGATGGATCATAAGAATTTAGAATACTTCATGAAAGCGCAAAAGTTGAATCAGAAACAAGCTAGATAGGCATTATACCTGTCTCGATTCAACTTTACCTTAAAGTATGTGGTGGGAGCAAAGATAGAGAAAGCAGATAGACTTAGTAGGAGATTGGACTGGAAGGTGGGAGTAGATAAGGACAACGAGAATCAAGTATTTATTGAAGACAATTGGATTTGTAGTATGTATGAAGTAGTAGTAGAAGGACCTGAGGTAGAAATGTTAGAAAGAATAAAAAAGGTGAGGAGTAAGGATGAAGAAATAGTTAGAGTAGTGGAAGTGATGAAGAAGGCAGAAGTAAAGGAATTACGAGGAAACAAGTGGCAGATGGAGAGGGATTTAGTATTGAAAGAGGAAAAAGTATATGTGCTGAAAGACAAAGAGCTGAGGGTGGAAATAATTCAGTTACATCATGATATGGCAATAGCAGAACATGGTGGGAGATGGAAGACAGTGGAATTAGTGACAAGAAACTATTGGTGGCCAGGCATGACGAGAGATGTAGGAAGGTATGTGGAGGGGTGTGATTTGTGTCAAAGAATAAAAAATAGGACAGAGGAGCCAGTGGGAATATTGAAGTTAAGTGAGGTACCAAGAAAGCCGTGGATGCATCTGACAGTGAACTTTATTACAAAGTTACTGGTAGTAGCAGGGAAGGATGCGATATTAGTAGTATGCAACCGGCTATCAAAGATGACCTACTTTGTAGCCACAATAGAAGGAATATCAGTGGAAGGATTAGCAAGGTTGTTGCAAGACAATGTATGGAAACTACATGGGTTGCCAAAGAGTATAGTATTGGACAAAGGACCACAGTTTGCAGCAGAGTTGACCAAGGAGTTAAATAGAATGTTGGGGATTAAAACAAAGTTGTCAATCATGTTCTATCCTCAAAAAGATGGACAAACAGAAAGGATGAATCAGGAATTGGAGCAGTATCTCCGATTCTTTATTGAACATAAACAGAAAGATTGGCCTGAGTGGTTGGCAGCAGCAGAATTCGCGGTGAACAACAAGGTTCATACAGCGACAAAAGTTTTGCCTTTTATGGCAAACTATGGAAAAGAATCGAGGATGGGAGGAGATATTAGAAGAAAAGGGAAATTGGAAAGTGCAACAGAATTTATAGAAAGGATGAAGAAAATTTATGAGGTGGAGGCAGCATTAAAGGAAACCCAGGAAGAAATGAAGAGGTATACAGATAGGAATAGAAAGAAAACGGAAAAGTGGGAGAAAGGAGATAAAGTATTATTAAGCACTAAGGATTTGGTATTCAAAGAAAGACCAACAAAAAAGTTGATGGAGAGGTATGTGAGACCATATGCGATAGAGGAGGTAGTATTGCCGAATGCGGTAAAATTGCGATTACCCAGTTCAATGAGAATTCATCCAGTAGTAAATGTAAGCTAGATAGTTTGATACAAGGAGCAAGTGAAGGGACAGAAGAAAGAGGAAGAGAAACTGGTAGAGGTAGAGGGAGTCGAAGAATGGGAAGTAGAAAAGATACTGAACAAGAAAAAGATGAAGGGAGTAGTGAAATATTTAATATGGTGGAAGGGCTTTACAGCGGAAGAAGATACTTGGGAAAGAAAGGAAAACCTAAAAAATGCGGAGGAATTGATAGAAGAATTTGAGCAAGGAGAAGTAGAAGTAAGATGACAGGAGAAGAAAGAACACAAAAGGATGGAATTACCAGGGAAATATATGGCAAAGTTATTATATAGATAGGATGATCAGGAATTTGAGGAAGAATATTTGAAAAAATTAGAAAAAAATTGGAAAAGATGGAGAAATGATAGGAGGGAAGTAGAAAGAGAAGAAGATAAGCAAGTGGGGAAAATCATATGGGGGGAGGATATCGCAGTTTCTCTGGAGAAGAAACCTTAAAAGGGGGATAATGTTAAGATTATTGAAGATAGACTTTGTTTTCTCTATTTTATTTTTATTTTTATTTTTATTTTATTTTTTCTTGTCATTTTCTATTTTTAAAACAACTAAGGTTAGGGTTGATTGGTCACTTTGTCACATCAATCACCTGATAACGTAGTCACAAGACAGATCATGAAACTTGGGAGAATTTAATAGAAGATTCAAGAACAAATGACATCATACAACATAGACACCACATGTTGACCTCATAGACTACATATGGTTGTTTAGGGTAGGGTGCACAGTAGTAAGCACGGACCATGGGTAGTAGTATATAAGGTAGACTACTTTATAAAGGAATCTCTATCAAGTTCTCTTGTGTTACTCAATACAAGAGTTTTTCTATTGTTTGACCCTAAGAACTTTAGATCATAACATGAAAGCTTTAATAATTGTGTGTACCTACTAGTTGTCACAACAGGTGGTTGCCACAACAATAGGTACTTTATACTTGGAACTCTATTAAGTTCTCTTGTATTAATCCAATATAAGATTTATCTTTTGCTCTTATACTTGAGCTTGAGTTGTAACATAGATCTCTTAAACAACTTTTCATTCCCAAATAGCTATAAAATTCTATTTCATCAAAAAACTTTATTATCCTTTAGGTTTGATACTATCCTTGTTATTGTTGACTAGCTTACTAAGCAGGCAATCTCATCCTATATACAGTGTTATAACATTTGTTTATTCTTTATGTATTTTCCAAACATGGTGTTCCTTTTCATGTCATCTCTAACAGAGTTCATCTCAAACTTTTTCATTTTTTACACATTACTCTCAACATGTAGCTTCATTTGACTTCAGGTTACTACTCTGAAGATGATGGACAAACTAAATATACAAACCAGACACTTGAGTAATATCTGTATAACTACCAGCAAAACAACTAGTCCAAACTTTTGCTACTTACAGAGTTCTCTTACAATAATGTTCTTGGTATTATTACTAGTATTTCTCTATTCTTTGCTAATAAGGGCTATTATCCAAATATCTCTGTTCAGCCTGAATGCAACATCACTTTCTTCTAAGCACATGATTTTGCTGTAGATATTGATGAATTACAGAGTACCTGTTAGGATAACTGGATGAAAACCATGGTGATGTAGTGAAAATAACAACTATAGAAAAATGCTAAGCATATATTATTTGAAAGACTAAGTATATGACTTAGTTCTAGAGAAATTCTAGGAGAACAGAATGGGATTTCTCAGAGATAGTAGCCACTCTAAGTATCAGAGAGTTAATTCTAATCAAGCAGAACATCAGGCAGAACATCCAATCACTTAACTACAGAATAATAATACTAGATAGTCAGGTACCTTAATGGAACATTTTCAGATAGCAAGAGCTCATTGATCAGTGACTATTAGAGGTGGGTCAAGGACTAGAAGGGAGTGTACAAGAGGTTGATAGTGTTACAGTAGGATTGAACTTGGGGAATGAGATGACCATGGAGATGTCTTAGACTTCAGCAGATGCTATTAACTTCAATTTAGACAAAACAGAGGGTTTCCTTATACTGGATGCTAAAAAACTCTTGAGCTAGTATTACAAAGCTATTGGTAGCTCCAAATATCTGGATATGTTAGTCAATATGTTAGTATCTGTGATCTATACCTATAAACTGAGCCCATTTACTACTTGTCTCTCAAAGAGTTGCACTCATTATCTATACTAAATATGAGATGGAAGACTATTAGTGTTAACTTATAAAACTTTTAAAATCTGTGAGGTTCAATACAGTAATGATAGTAGTAGACTCTGTTTCTAAGAGAGCTCACTTTGTTCCTACTCATACTACTATCATTGCCAAAGATGCTGCAAAGCTCTTTCTACACCACATCTAGAAGCTCTATAGCCTTTTTAGTTGTATTGTCTCAGATTGAGGACTGTAGTTTGTGACACTCTTTACTAGAAAGCTATATCTACTGCTTAATGCTGAGATAATGTCATTTACAGCCTGAAACCCTCAAACTAATAGGCAGATAGAGCAGGTAAACCAAAAACTCAAGCAGTACTTGCAGATATCTATCAACAAGCAACATAGCAACTAATAAAACATTCTTCTAGTAGTGGAATTACAGCATAATAAACACATATACTCCTCTATGTGGTAACCACCATTCCTTCTTGACTATCCAGTGTCAATAAAAAAACTGGAAATCTACTACAAATGGGGCTCAAGCCTCATCAAATAGAATCTAAGTTGGAGAATGCCTTCAAGTTCACTGATTACATGAATTCTATACTGGAAGAAGCAAGATCTGCTGTTTACAAGTCTCAGAAGGACATATTAAGATATTATAATCAATGATGTATCCCTGCCATGGTTTATAAACTCTTTTAATAAAAAATTTGCAAATAATGACTAAAAGATTCTAGTAGCCTTAGGTAGCAATGTAAAAGCTTCATAATCACCCAGTAGACTGTGAACAATTGTAAATGACTAAAAGTCATAAAACCACAAGTCCAATATTCACAATATTGATATTATCTCCCTTTAAGATTCCTCCTCTGGAGAAACTAACTTTCATATTTACCATTTCCTCTCCAACTTCCTTAAATACTCTTTCTCAAACTTGCTATTATCCCATCCATATAATATCTTTGCTGTATACTTCTACAGTAACTCTCCTCTTCTAAAGTCTTATTCTTCTACTAAGACCAACTTTTCTTGTCTCCTTACTTCTGCACTAAGCCTCTCTTCAAGTTCTACTACTACTTTCCTTATATTTTCCAAGTTTTTTTCCCTTTCCCATGCATTGAATTTCTTCCAATACAATAAGTACTTGACTACTTCCCTTATTTTCCTTTTGTTTAGTATCTTTTCTACCTCCCATTCTTAAACTCCATCCATTTGTACTGGTTTTACTTCTTCTACTTTCTATCTCTCTACTTGTTCTCTATATTACTGACAGGGGTCAAGCATAAAAGAGGTTATGCTAGGGTACAACAAGAACTATGTAACACTAGCCCTTATCTGTGCACTAAAGAATTCAAAGAGGATAATATCAGCTTCATAAATCAAGAGAAGGTGTAGAAAAAATATTATAGAATAAGATTAGAACACATAAAACTCTTAAAAAAGCTCTTGTGAATGTGAAAAAATGAAGTTAGAAAGGATATTAAAAGAAATATACAATTAACATCCATTCATGAATGCTTTCTCTTGCTAATACACTTCTAAACAGTGAACCTTACACTGTGTAACATGTTTCTTTGGAAAATTTAGTAAATAGACTGCAAAGCTCATTAAAAGTCTCCAACAACACTATTTATCCTAAATAATACATCCTAAAGACATCCTTTAAGTCAAACTTTACAACTGAAAATACCAACTGATACTCACCTCTCCAGCCCTTCCAGGCTGCTAGAACTCTTCAAAAAGTGATAACAGGTACTAGTGACACTCACTTAATAAAATGAAAGTTAAAACTGCTCTCAAGTGGGAGTATTCAAATAGAGGTTCTTTCTCTTACTTCTCTTTACCTGTGGCTTATATATTAGTCTAAAAATACAAAGAATAAATCTAGAGAATGGAAACCAAAACTATAATGAAGCTCTCTAAGGTCTTGCAAGCACATGACTATCTCTTCATTTACAATCTGACATCAATCCAATGATTAATTTCTACTTGCAAGTACCTATTCCATTTCTTCTTTATTGTTTCTATAGTTGTTTCTACTCACTCCACCATTCTGAACTTTATCAGCTTCTGATCTAAAGTGTTCCTGCCTTATTTGACTGTCTGAATATTTGTAATCCTATAAAATATTCTCATGAGTATACATACTTCATAGCTAGTTGCTTATGAGTAGCATTTCTTATTCTTAAATACCTCTTCTTTCTGAGATCTGGTTTGATTAGCAGCTACCACATTACCCCTCAAGTTAGTGTTGTCATATCCCAAACTCCGAAACATGTCCGAGACATGTTCAACTTTAATACAACATCAAATTTTCATGGTTATTTGGCCTTATTTGTGTCCAAAACTCCATTAGTAGTTTGATACTTTATAATGGACTTAATTCCACCAAAAGTCCGCGGTTATTTCGCTTTATTTGAGTCCAAATCCGCGGTCATATTCATCTGTATCCATTGCCTAATTATCTCCTTCAAACTCCGCAAATTTACTCGGAATTTACGTGGAGTTTTCCCCTCTTCAAATCTGAACTCCTATATAGTGTTTCACTAATGAAACACTCGCTTGGAGATCTGTTTTAGTTACTCCTTTTGTGATTTTATGTATTTAAGGCTAGTGACCTCTTTGTAGTAGCTAGCCTGATAATCGACTAAAAGTTGACACTAAATCTCCGGTGTCAATGGTGACGCGCTTTACTCCTCTCCTTATAACTCCTTACAAGACCAATCTCTGAAATTGTGATCATGCGGCTTGTAGGAGGCACAACACATAAGTTGAGGCCAAGGTCGTTCTGGCAAGTCTGCATCACCGAGCTCATTGCAGGAGTTTCTACACTCTGTGCATGTCCGAGCCAACTCCGCGGACTTTCATCCTCAAGTGCGAGCTGCACCTAACAAGTGTTTACTAAAGAGAATCTGAGGCATTATCTAAAAGTGTAAAATTTTTTTGCTAATATCTTCTTATATGCATAAAAACCTGATGAGAGTACTTGTTTTCACAGGAAAGCATTTTATAGCATAATACTGTGCTAGCAATAAATAGTTATACCCTAATGTCTATATATCAGCCATGAAGTGAATATACTATAAACATACATCTTGATATCATTTTTTCAGTTTCTTCTTTCAAGTTCCAAGCATATTATATAATGTCATGTAACATATCATGTGACAGCAGTCACATTACAAAAAAAAAGAAAAAGAAAAATCAAATCAAAGAAAATAAATAAAAAGAAAAGAAAGTTAAAATCAAATCCAAGCCTCTAGATGAACTTACCTCTCTTTTCCTCTCTATCTTGTCTAAATTTTCTTCAACTTCTTCAAATATTCATCTTTAAACTTCTCACTGGTCCATTCAAACAAAATTTTCACTATATACTCCCCCAGTAATTTGCTCCTGTTAAATATCTCTGTCTCTAGATTTAACACCTTTTCCTTTCTCTTTTCTTTTCTTATCTGCATTTCTCTTCTCTAATCTCCTTCTCAAATTCTTCCACCAAGTCCATTATATTTCCTCTTTCCACTCTCTCTGCCCAATCTGCTCTTCTTTTCAAACTGTCTGCTTGTCCTATACTTTTGCCAACTATATACTTCAAGATGAAATCAAATATTGACAAACATAAGACCTATCTAGCCTGTCTTTAATTCAACTTCTGAGCTTTCATAAAAAATTCCAAGTTCTTGTGATCTGCCCAAATTTCAAACTGGCTCTTTAAAGAAATGTCTTCATGTTTCCAAATATCTAATAATTACTAATGTCTCTTTATTGTGAACTTCATAATTCTTTTCAGCTTCATTCAATGACTTTGAAATATAGACTACTAGCCTTCACTTCTCATCCTCACACTTTATTAACAACACTTCTCCATAATAAAGTCCAATGTATCTGCCTTTACTCTCATCTTCTTATTGAAGTCTGATATTATCAAAACTGGCTCTATTATAAACCTCTCTTTCAACTTCTCAAATACTTTCTGCTGTCTTTCTCCCCAATTTCACTTTACATCTTTTTTCATCATCTCATGTAAAGGTTTTGCTCCCCTTGCAAAATCCTTAACAAACTATATATAATATTTTGCCAATCCCAAAAACTTCTGCACATCTTTTACACTTCTTAGCACTAGCCAATCTACTACTTCCTGAATCTTCTCTTTTTCTATTTTTACCCGATCTGGTCTTATCACAACTCCTAAAAATCTGACCTCTCTAACCTTCCATACATATTTTTCTGGTTTTACAAATAAGTCATTTTTTGCTATCCTTCTTAGTACTTCTTCCATAATATTGTCATGTCCCTCTTCTGTCTCTGTTCTCACTATTATATCATCAATAAATGCTGCTACATCTTCTGCTTCTATCATATCTCTTAACAAGTCATTCATTATAGCCTGAAAAGTCACCAGTGAGTTTGTCAGTCAAAAGAACATTACTATTGGCTCAAAGGTACTCTCTGGCATTAAGAATGCTGTCTTCCACTCATCTCCTTCCTTAATCCTTACATTGTTATACTCTTACCTCAAGTTTATCTTTGTAAACACCTTCTTCTTCTCTATGCTATCTATCAAATCTGATATCAGTGGCAATAGGTAATTATTTTTAATCATCCAACTGTTCAGATATTGATAATATTGCACCATCCTCTTTTTACTATCTTTATTTAGCACAAAGAACACTAGTGATATCTGTAATGACCTCAATGGCCTAATATATTCCTTTTTCAACTGATCCTTCAAGAATTCCTGTACTTCCTTCCTCTTTATTTTTGACAACAGATATATCTTCCCCTTTTTTGGAACAAATCTGTTGTGGCAACCACTAGACACAACGTCCAATGATCTCACTAACAAGTAAACCTCAGAGAAGAAGTATAATGTGGGGATTTACAAGAGAACTCAACAAGGAGCCTCTTCTTAATTAGAGTCCTATTTATACAAAGGGTTCATGGTCCGTGCTACTACTAAATAACCCTGCCCTTATATCCATGCTTCATCCTCATTCTTGCCTTATGTCCTACTCAAGGCCACTATGTATACTCCAGGTGTCCTGATGTCATCTTCCAGACCCTTCCATCAAGTTCTAGGCTTATGACATCACATCATGTGATCTGTCATGTGAATTCCTTGTCACGTGCCTTCTTCATTGTCCTAAAAGAAAAAGAAAAAGAAAAGGAAAAGAAATATAAAATCAAAAGAAAAATAGATAAAAGAAAAATAAAATGTTAGGTCCAAAGCGTTCCATAACAAAATCCTTCTCTGAGATCTATGGCATGATCACATGTCTTCCTTGTCAGCATTCTCTCTGACTCCTTCTTTTCAAACACCTTCAAATACTTATAGAATCTTCTAGAAACTATTTCTTCTACTATTTTAATCTCTATCAAATCTTCCTCTTCTTCTTGCTTCTCTTCTATTATTCTTGTTATTTCCATCTCTTTTTCAATTGTCAGTTTTCTAAATTTTTTCTTCTCTCTTCATATCCTTTCTTTCTTCTATTCCTTTTATTTCTAGTTTTGCTATCCTGGTTTTGTTTGCTTCATTGTTGTGGCAACCACTTATCACAATGACAAATGACTGCACAAGGCAGTAAATCTCTTAATATCGGATTTAGAGTGGGAAGTTCACAAGAGAACTTGACAAGAAGTCTCGGCTAAATTAGAGTCCTATATATACAAAGTACACATGGTCTGTACTACAACCTCATGTCTGCCTCATTTCCTACTCAAGACCACCATGTTGTATACATATGCCTTGATGTTATCTTTCAGATCTTTTCACTATGTTCTAGGCCTATGACATCACACCATGTGACCTGTCATGTGACTGTAGTGTCATGTGCCTCTTCATTGTCCAAAAGAAAAAGAAAAAGAAAAGAAAAAGAAAATCAATATAAAAAAAGAAAAATAAAATAAAATAAAATGAAAATTGTTAGTGTCCAAAGCGTCTTATAACATTCATCTTCAATTGCTTCCCACACTCATCTGAACATCTTGTCATCTTCATCTCTCCTGTCTTCTAATCAATCTTAGGGTTATAGTATACTAACCATGACATTTCTAATATTATGCTCCATTTCTGCTCTCTTATCATATCTGTTTTTGTTCTCTCTTTATGTCCTCTGTAAAAAAACTTTATCTCCACTATATGCTTAATTGATCCTTTATGATTAAATATACTATCCATATTTCTCACATAAATTAGTTTATCCAACTTTTTCTTCTTAAACTTATTTTTTCTTAAAAACTTCAAGCTTATCTCCAATCCTGTTGCCCCACTGTCCAACAATGTTTCCACAATAATTTCTTCCTCATAATTCTCCTGCTTTAACCCTATCTTGACTATCACTTCTCTCAACAAATTTTCTTCTACCTTTCTTACTTCTACTAATCTTTTTTTTTTTCCTTTCTTGTATTTTTCTTCTCTCAAGATTGTCTTTCTGTCCTTTCTCACTTCACCTCTACTAAATATTCCCACCTTCATTACTCTACTCATCAATACTTCAAATTTATTTGATGATATCAGTGTTGATCCCTCTTCTCTCCTACTCTTCACATTTTTATAGTTATAGACAATATGTTCAAAACCTTCACAACCAAAACATTTTCTCTTTTACATTACTCTTTCTCCATTCATCTGTCTCTGTCTTCCTCACTCTTCCTATTGTTTACACTTCTTCTCTACTCTTCTTTCTTCTCTTATCCTTATTTCTTCTCCTATCCTCTACTTCCTCTCTTTTCTGTCTTCTTCTTTGTTCTTCTTCTTCCTATCTTTCATCATAATCTCTTTTCACTTGCTCCTTATCTTGCTCTCTCCCCTTTTTCTACTTGTCTGCTTCTTGTAACTCTAATAATTTCTTTTGTAATTTCAATAATATTATGTTTACTTGACTTATATCAATAATATTTGTTACCATAGCATTTGACAACCTGAGCACTATTTCTTCAAAAAGTTCCTCTATAAGTACTAGCCAGTATTCTTCTTACCCAACCTCATACTATCTACCAACGATTTGTCTACTGCCTTATGAACTATTGCTCTCATAAACACTATATCTGTCATATGCAAGTTCACTTGTCCAGAAAACTACATCCCCACGGTGATGTCACCTCTAAAACATACAAGCCTACCTTCCACAGTGGCCACCTTTCTCACAACACGTCTTATAGCAGTGCTGCAACCCTCTGGGTATTCTGTCTTCCACAATGGAGATACTCCTATTCAACTCGGTCTTCCATGATGGAGTTACTCCTGTCAGTGTCTCAACACTGAAACCTCTGCTTGGGGTAATAGGGGTTTTACCACTGGAATCCCGAGCATCTCCTATATTATCAGTTTGTATATAAGACTAGTAGTTACACTGTAATTCGCTAGTCTGATCATTGACAGAGATAAACTCTCATTGAACTCAATCTCTGGTGTTTAATGGCAACACACTAATCAGTACTCACTCCCACTTGGACTTTCTCTCCTTCATCTGAAGTTGCAACCATGCGGCAGACAAATGGTGCAGTACATAAGCTGAAGCCAAGGTCATTCCACAAGTCTGCTCATCTCTGAGTCTATTCTGCAGACTTCTACTCCAGTATGAACCATACCTGACAATATCATAGTATGCTTGAACCCTTATATTTTTCTTTTATTTTTATTTTCCTTTTTGTTATGATCTTAGGCTAAGCTCAGGTTACAACTTAGGCAAAGACTTGAGAAAGAAGTAAGGGATGTTATAATTGGTAAAGCATAAAGATACAGTAGTATGTATATGCTATATATACTAAGTGTCCATCAGGAG
>JAJOHK020000787.1:0-19633 GCA_022457215.2 Leucocoprinus gongylophorus
TATTAATCCTACTACAAAGTTTGCTTTTTTGACTAACTCTTAGGTTTTAAGTTCATAACAAAGAGCATGGTTGTTATGAACTAAAGCTTATAGTGTCAAGCAATAGAACAACTCTTGTATTGAGTAACACAAGAGAACTCTTCTACAAACTAGTCTACTTATATAGCCCTACAGGTGGTCTGTGCTAACTACTGTGCATCCTACCCTAAACCACCATGTATAGAACCTGAGGTCAGCATGTGGGGTCTATACTGTATGATGTCATTTGTTCTCGAATCTTCTACTATGTTCTCCCAAGTCTTGTGATCTGTCTTGTGACTACACCATCAAGTTGTGACTGATGTGACAGCGTGACCAATCAACCCTAACCCTAGTTGTTTTAAAAATAGAAAATAGAAACATAAATCAAAAGGAAAAATAAAAATGAAAAGAAAAGTAAAATAAGTCAAGTCTACTTTCTTTGATCTTGATAATAGTTGAAGTATGTTTGCCTTGTGGTAATAGTATGGTAGACTTATAAACAACACATGTACCTTAGGATAAGGTTATTTATTGCTAGCACAGACCATATATCCATTATATAAACAGTGTAGAAATGCATTGGAAACTCCTTGTCAAGTTCTCTTGTAATCTCTATGAGACTCTTGCTTTTATAAGACTACTTAGTATACAATTGATTGATTTAATTAGTGGTTATCACAACATGTATACCACAGACCATGGTCTGTGTGCACACTACAACTACCCTACCCTAAAGTATATATACTTTTCATAAGACTAATATATTGTTGTTGTACTATATGATATTATTTGTTCTACAACCTTCTTTATATTATGTGATTATATGATAGTTGTGATAGTGACTTGTGATATCATCCTAACCCTAACCCTAACTCTAAGTCCCAAAATAAGAAATAAATAGAAAATAAAAATAAAAATAAGAAGAAAAATAAAAATAAACCAAGTTCAATATTTATGATTCTAATACTCTTTATGTCATTATTCTAGTTTTTTCTATTATGTTCCAGACCTATGATATCACATCATGTGATGTTTTTTTTTTTTAAATCAACAATTTATTATATGGTGCATGTAGGTAGACCATGGTAGCTACTTTCATAACTACATACAGGAGAAGCATACTACAGGAAAATTAAGAAAAGAAAAGATAAGAAAAGAAAATAAAAGAACAAGAGGAAATGAAAAGAACTAATTGACTAGAAAAATAAAAGGCTAAGATTTACCTAGCAAAGTAAACTAATTGTCCAAAAATGTGAAAGCATTGGGGTTAGTGATCAAGAACATAACAAAATGATTCAGAGAATCTCTCCTTGGATTCCAGTACCTATTAAATCTTGTGTACTCATGGAGAATGTGTCTCCCCGATTCGATGGGATAGTTATTACATAGACATGAAAAGTCCGAGTTGGGAAAGAACCTTAGCTGATACTCCCTGATGGGAGCATAGTTAGTAATAGCTCTCATTGCTTGAGCACATAGCAAGTTGGAGTGGCTGAAAGCTTGAAGCCATAGACCTCCTTTAATGTAAGATGGTTCAATATGATTATAATCATCATCTAAAAGGTTAAGGAAGTTAATTCCTTTACCATCGGAAGCTTGAAATGTTATTTTCCAAAGATTGATGGATTCATTGCTGTCGATTTTCTTGCAGTAGTCCCAGGAGATTTTGGAAGGGTAAGATGGAGTAGGGAGGAAAGATTTGGAGTCTTTGTCGACATTGAGATAAAGTCTCCATTTGAGGCGACTTGGACACTCCCAGAACTCTATGGAGTTGTTGAGATTAGAATTGAAGAACCTCTGCAACTCAATGAGAATAGCCACAGAGTGGAGTTGGTAGTAGTGGGATTCGCTGTCGAAGATCTTCTTAGCGGTGTGAATGGAATCAGTTATGACTATGATCTTGGATATGCTATTGATGGAACAGGCTTGGTTGATACCATATCTGATTGTGAACAGTTCAGCTTCAGTGCTTGTTACAAACGAAGCATGGTGGACTGTCTTGGTGAGAGGATGATTTGCTATGTGGATGTGCGAGACTGATGTAGCAATGTTGTTTTTGATGTTAGCATCCGTTATTATGAGTGCAGATTGGGGTGAGAAGGAGTTGCTCAGAACTATGTCGTCTAGCTCTTGGGTACGGGTTTTGTATTTTTCTTTTTCTTTTTTGTTAACTAAATTAAAAGAGAAACGATTAGAAAATTTGTCTGTAATATGACAACCTGGAGAAAATTCAGGGTTAAGTGGAGAAAATGATGGGAAAATTCCATGAGCTTTGTTGTAAGAGTCAATGAGATGCCCCTTGGTCAAGTTTCTTTGGTGGTTGGTTAGCATTCCAATGTGGTAGGAGTTAGGTGTGCTGGACAAAGGTGGTGAATCATCCATAAGACTTCTTAGTAAGTGACCAGAGGGGAGTTTGAATGGATAGATTTCTGATCTTCTAGCTATTTTCTGTAGGTGGAATTTGATTGGGATGATTCCGGCAATGGCTTCAATACCCATGGAAGGTGAGGTTTTGAATGCTCCTAAGATCCAGATGGCTGCTCTTCTCTGCATCTTGTCAAGGATTTTCATGTGATACAAAAGTAGGGCTTTGTTGTAATACCATAGTTGGAATCCATATAGAGCTATAGGGAGAATGCAGCATCTATAAAGTAACCATTTCTGAAGAGAGCTGATGCCTCGTGATGAATTTCCTAGAAGTTTCATACACTTGACTGTTGAGATTGCTTTGTTGGCATAGAAGTCTATGTGCTTGTGGAATGAGAGCTTGCAATCGAAGATGAAGCTCAAGTACTTCCACGAATCCTTGGGTTGAAGTATCGGTCTACCAAGCGGGAAAAGATTGAGGGGAGGGGGGTTGAAGATACCCTGGGATCAGCTAAAGTGAAAAATTTCAGTTTTGGAATGTTCGATAATGAGGCCAAAACTATCAAGTAATTTAGAAAGGACATTATAACTACAAAAAAGCTGAGAGTTAGAAATGTTGAATGATTTGTTCTGAGCAATAATGAGACCATTGTCAACAAAAGAAAGAATAAATACTGGTATTTTGAGATTTTTGAGCCTGTTTTCTAGAATATAGAGAAACGGAGAGAGATAGAGAGACAAAAGAATGGGGGAGAGGGCGGATCCCTAACCCACTCTGACATTGACATCAAATAAAGGGGAGGAGAAGTCGTTCCACACATAATTGGTCTTACTCCTGACTAAGTAACTAACTAAGTAATTAGCAAAGAAGGTTGTAGCTTTGTGATCAAGTCCTGCTTTCTCCTGGATGAGGGTGAGGAGTCTGTGGTTCAGTGAAGGGAAGAACTGTGACATGTCAAAAGCAAGAGTACTGGTAGATTTTCCCTTAACCCATCCTGACTGAATAATGTGCGTGAGCGCTATGCTGGCGTCCAAAGTGGACTTGAACTTCAAGCCACCTAGTTGACTCGAGTGAATAAATTCATTACTCGCGACCATGAATTAGAGCCTTTCCACAATTACTTTTTCAACAAGTTTGCCTAGTGTGTTGAGGAGAACTATTGGTTGAAACACTTTCAGTTGATTGTATAAAGATTTGTTAGGTTTAGGTATAACGATTGTGATCAAAATTTTGAAGTAATTAGGCCATAATCCTAAGTTGATGTATGAATCAGCAATGTTGATAATATTAGCGAGACAATCATCATTGTGGATAATGAGCTTTAAGTGATGCCATGAAAGCTTGTTGGGTCCTGGAGCCGAAGAGTCCTTGCATTTGCTGATAGCTGATAGGAATTTGTTTCTGGAAAACAGACTCCACCTTTGAGAAGGTTTGTGCTCAATTTCATCAAGAATGTTGAGGTCTACTTGATGGTTTTGAGCAGAGTTAAACAACTTATGGAGTGCGTGCTATAAGCTGTCAAGAGTGAGACATGGTTGGCCTTTGTGCTTGATAGCTTCAATAGCAGGGAGCTTTCTTTGCTTGATCCAATTCATCAGTTCCCAAGGGCCTCAACTCTTGTTTGTGATTTCTCGAATTTTGTCGTCAAAGTAGGATCTCTTGACATTTTTGACAGTCGTCTTGAATTTTTTCCAGTTTTCAAGACTTCTTGAAGCCCTGTAGTTTTCAAGGGACCGTTTGCAATTGTCAGACCACCAATGTTTGGAGTGCTTGGAAATTTTTGACTTCTTTGCATTTTTTGTCTAAGCTTGTGCAATGATTGTTCCAAGTTGATGAACTACTTGCTTGAGTTTGTTGATGTTATCGATATTGGACATGTCCAACCGCTTGAGGTTCAAAATGATGTCTTGGATGAAAGCGGTTTCTTGATCGCTTTTAGGTGTAAGGGTGAATTTTGACGTCTGAATGATTTCTTCAGAAATAGTGATGTCGATTATGAGGGGAGCGTGATCCAAGGATAGATGGGACTTCAGAAGAATAGAATGGTGGTCTAGTTCAAGAGAACCATATTGGAGAAACATAAGGTCAATGATGGAATTTGACCTTCCTGGTGTGTCGGAGTACCTAGTGGGGCATAGGTTAGTAGGATTGGAAAGGGAAAGATTAAAAGAGTCTGCTATAATAATTAAATTATCACTAATAGAGGAATGGGTAGGAAACAAAGGATTCCATAAACTGTCTCTGATGTTAAAATTGCCAGTCATAAGAATGTTGACTTCAGTATCCTTAAGATACTTTAAAGCTGAGTGCAAAGAGTCAGAATAAATATTTAAAATGTAAAAGCAAACATTATTGTTAAAAAAGGAAATGAGGCCAATGTCCCTATGATTAATGATGTCTTTTCGAAGGAGGAAGCGAAGGGAAGAAAGGCAGATGTTAATATAAGTGATGACTCTAGGGAAATTGCTATCAGTCGAAGGGATCCTGGCATAAGTGATCCAGTTTGGGTGGTGACAAGAGTCTATGAGAGGTTTACCCTCACTACACACTGCACTCGGAATCTTGCAGACTTCAGACCATGGTGGTTCCTGGATTAAGATGATGTTGTAGTGAGTTAACGATTCGAGGATGGTAGTGATGATGGTGGAGTTTTTCCAAATGTTCTGTGAAAAAATTTTGAGATTCTTGATAATCATTGATGTGTAGGCCTGTTTGCTTCTGAATGAATTGACTTTACTCAGTTTTCCCAAATCTCAATGTACTTCTTCTGATGCTACTTTCTGTTGAATTGGTGTCTCCAAAATGGACATTGGTTGGAGTCTGCCTAATGATCTCCTCGGCAGTTTGAGCATTTGAATGAATGTGGGCATGGTTCGCCTTTCTTGGTTTCCAACCTAGGGGGATTTGACTTGGCATTGGCTTTATAACACTATCCAAATTTGCAATGGTGTTCTGATTTATGTAGTCCATTGCATTTGATGCATTTGGTGCCTTGAATTCTGCATGAGAAGGTAGAGTGCCCCCACTTCCAACAATTCCTGCATAGGGGAACACCAGAGTTCATATTAGCTTCTCTGATAGTCACGATGTGGTTGCCAATGTTAAAATACCTTTTAATTAGCATTTTAGCATTAACACTGCTCTGTACATCCCAGATGTTGATCCAGACAATAGCCATGTCCGATTTTGGAGAAATTTTGATAACTCTTGGCTTGGATGCAAGAGAAATGTTATCGAAGATATGGTTTTGTTTTAAGGTCGCTTTAATGTCATTTGATGAAAGCTTCTCTTGAGAGTTGGCATGCAGGAAGAATGGGATGCTGATGATCTTCAGGTACCACTTTGACTTGGGGAGGTGGGGTTCTTCCACTTGGAGGGAGTTGATGTCATTTGAGTTCTTGACATAGTTGTCAATGATGGCCAAGTCGGATTGTTGAGCCACCTTGTTTGTGATTACCATAATGCCTGAGTTGTCAGACTGAATGTAGTCGACTAACACCTCCGATTTGATATTGCAAAGAGACCTGTTAAGGTTAGCTATATGAAGGGACAAATCTTTCATAAAAGAGGAGATATTTTTGCCACTCATTGATATGATTACCTGTTTACAAGAAGGACCTTTTGTAGTCATCCTGATGTGCAGTTTGGTACTGTTTGAGCCATTTACAATATTGTTAACCTGGTCTATCTTGTGAGCATTGAGGGAAGGAAACATTTCTTTGATTTTTAAAACATCCAAAGTGTTGACCAAGGTTTTTGAAGCTTGTACATATGATTTATCTGAATTAACATTGTTGCTTTGAGTTGAGCTGTTAACTATAGATTTCTTGGGGTTGAAATATTTGGAAATAGTGTTGACTTTCTTTCTGGTCTTAGCTGGCAGATGCGGGGGCAGAGAAACTTTGTTAATAGTTACCAGTACCAGTTTTACAATTTCTTTTTTGTTGACGTTGTTAGGGGGGATAGTTCTCAGGGTAAATTTCGACAATACTTTTGTCCTAAGAGTGTTTGATTTGTTGTCAGTGAATAAATTGTCCCATTTAGTATCATAAACAGAAAATATGAAATTCCAAATTATATCACCTATGCCATTGAAATCTCCAAGATCATTAACCTTTCCATTGTTGACTTGTTTGTTCCTAATGTACTTAGCCAGGAAGTTGAGAGTCACTTTGATATTCTTAGAATCCAAGGCAAAGTGTTTGATAGAACCGTGCAGAGAAATAAGGTGGAAAGATCCACTCCATAACTCTGGTTCGGTGGGAGCATGTGGGTCATAAGGAAGTTGTATGTTGATAGCTTCTTCCTTGTGTTAGGCATGTGATGGGGGGCCTCATTGTGAACACATGAAGGCCTCATGGAATCCTGCTAGTTAGCTGCCATACTAATCCAAATTGCTTTCTCCTGCTCTGTCTCATAAGACAGTTCAGGAGTCAGTTCCATACCAGAGAGGTCAGTGTCGATGTTCATTCTGTCATGATAAGGCATTGACCGTCCAGACGAAGCCAACAAGGATTCTCTGGAAAGATTTATAGGAGAGACAGATTTTCTCCCTCTCACCTTTGATTCATTGCTGGAAACTTGTTCTGTTGGAATGTCCATCCCTATGTCTTTTGTAGAGGACATAGTTGGTTTAGAAGACTTGATATTGAGAGCCATGTTTGAAGATTTGTTGTTTGTTGAAGAGAAAAAGAATTTATTCGCTAAATTTCCAATAGGTGCTACCATATAAGATGATAGTAAGAGGAAGAGAAGCACCATGTGATGTATTATGTGACTATAGTAACATATTTCTTTATTATCTAAGAAATAAAATAAATATAAAATAAAATCAAAATAAAATATAAGAGCTTAAGTATGCTATAACGAGGGTTTGGCACAACTCCTTCTTTCTCTCTTACCACCATCTTGCATGGTAGTGCCTATCAGAGACCAAGGAAATATAACACCTTCTGCGACTAGTATGAGCTTTAACTCTTTGAATCTTACAACCAAACAAGACATTAACATGGATACCAATCCTATCAAAGCTATGTTCAATTTGAACAACAATTTAGATGAGGTGAGAGGCTGTTCTCTGGATATGAGCATACACAGGCCTAGGTCCCCCTCTCTTTTGTTGAGCATAAGTGAGGAAGAATACCACTTACTGTTAAGTTTACAAATGGTGGACTTGGTTTTTTTTCTATTTTACTTCTCAATTTTATTTTCATTTCATTTTATTTTTATATTTTCTATTTTTAGAACAACTAGGGTTAGGGCTGATTGGTCATGCCATCACATCAGTCACAATTGGATGGCGTAGACAGATTATGAGATGTGGGAGAATTTAGTAGAAGATTTGAGAACAGATGATGTCATATAACATGGACATCACATGTTGGCCTTATAGACTACACATGGTTGTTTAGGATAGGGTGCACAGTAGTTAGCACAGACCATCTAGAGGACTATATAAGATAGACTAGTTTGTAGAAGAGTTCTCTATCGAGTTTTCTTGTGTTACTCAATACAAGCGTTGTTCTTTCGTCTAACTCTAAAGACTTAAGTTCATAACACTTACAAGTAAAAAGAGACAGCAACAGGATGGACAAAGATAATCCTGCCTCCATTTCAAGTAGCATCAACCTCGAATATGTAACCTAAGGGAGTCAGAACAATCAAGTTAGCAAGGCAGCTAACCCCACCCTTAACATGAGGATGCAAGGCATTTTGACTGCACAACCAGCCCTTAACATGCCTGCCAGCAAAAACATGTTTGATGTGCAATTAAACTATAACCCCAACCAAGTATTGGACCCCGATTCTTGGGACAGCAACTTCCATGCTGTCTTGTTATATGGCTTCATAGAGCATCTTACCTCTGATGCCATTAATATCAAGGAGTCTCTTATCAGGATGAAGAAATATATTTCTGGTAAATCTATTGAAAGTGAAAAAGCTAATGAAATTCAGGACCTCATGGGCATGGGTAAAGCCTTATGGGACTTCATCAATGTGGTTTACGAATCGCAATGGGATGCACTTTTTGTGGAAAATAACACCATATTTAGAAATAAAGTCAAAGTGAAGTTCAACCCTCAACTTAGGAAAGATCCTCCTCCTAGCAACAATAAGGACAAAGCCAAACCAACTTTTGTCTTGCCTATGCCTTCTCCAATTCCAGCAAAATTGTTGAAGGAGGTCAAAGAAATCTCAAAATTTTTCAAGAAAATTAAAAAACTCTCACCAAAAAAATCTTATGCCCAGGCCTCTTCCAACTCAGTCAACAATAGTAACATATCAAACATTGCTATAAACACACTCAATATCAAAGAAACATTCCTAAAACTTTTGAATGAGAAAATCAATACAATACAAAAAGTCATCAACAGTGGCAATGCCAAACCTAAGCCCAAGATCAATATAACCACGAAAGGGCTATTGCGCAAGCAAATCATCATTCCAATGCCCAATGAGTTGGGTAAAATATTCACCAAAGATTCTACTACTCATATTATCAATATCAACCACATACTAAAAAACACTAAATCTAGCATTTGTGTGGATTATATCAGCTCAGACAACAAAAGCACCAGCATTGTGACTAACAACATTGCTCTGAACTCTGACCTTCAAGAAATCAAGAAATATATCAAACAATCACTTGACAACAACAACTCTATCACCCCTCTAGACTACCTTAGTCTAAATCTTACCTCAAAATTGTTGGCATTCCATACTACGTCGACAAATCCTACACTCGCATCTCTAACAAGGATATTGAATACATCCTCAAAAACACCCATATCTTTAATAAAACTGTCCTCGCCCCTTGATCAAGGCCTAGAATCATTAAAGTTTTGCCAAAATCAGACATGGCAATAGTCTGGATCGACATCTGGGACAACTAGAATGGCAACAATGCAAAGAAGATTATCAACAGAAGATTCAACGTCGGAAACATAGTCGCTACAGTAAGGGCAGCCAACATAAATCCAGATGTCCCTTAATGCAAGAATTGTTGGAAGTGGGGTTACTCAGCAGGAGTGTGCAGAATCCAAGGGACAAAATGCGCTAAGTGCAATGGTCCTTACCTCACTGACAATCATTGGGAGTTTGTGTGGTGCTGCAAAGCTAATGCCAAGTCTAACCTACCTAGACTTAAAATGAAAAAGGGTGTACCTTGCTCTCATGATTTCAAATGTCTCAATTGCAAGAGATCGCATACCGCAGACTCAACAAATGTCCATTCTGGAAACACCACTTCAATAGAGAATGGCATACAAAGAAATATGCTCATCTCCGGGAAGCTAGGAGAGAATCAACATACTCTAGTGTGAGTGAAGCAAGAAAATGATTTTAAAAGACCTACAAATCTTTTCTCAAAATGTTTGCAAGAGCAACTTCCTAATCAATACCATCCTTGAAACCAACCAAGATTTCAACATCTTGTTCATCCAAGAACTATTTGTTGTAGCAATCACTCATCACTCAAGGACAAATGATCTTACAACAAGCAAAGCTCTCCAATGAGCTATCAAGTAAAGAATAGGGAAATTACAAGAGAACTTGACAAGGAGCCTTTGCTGCATTGCTCCTCTATTTATATAAATACAATGTGGTCTGTGCTACAACAATGTATTTACCTCATGTCTATCCACCATGCTTCTATCTCAAGGCTACCATGCTTTCTACATGTGTCCTGATGTCATACCTTTAATCTCCATTATATATGTACACACTATGTGTATACCATAAGGAACTCATGTCCCTTGACATCATCTCTAATCCTAGCTCTTCATCTAGATTCTTCTCAATCCTTCTAGACCGTTAGTCCTTTCAGACCATTCTAGACTCTGTCACATGACTTCCAGGTCACGTGCTCTCCATCTGTTGTAGACTAATAATAACTACTGTCCTATTTCTGTCCACTAACCCTAACCCTAAAGTCTGTCCACACTCTCGTCTTATAACACCATTGTGGACAACTCTCAAAGCTGTACCAAGTTCAGCAAATCTAGAAGGCATTCCTTTATTATGGATGTCCAACCATCCCAACTGGCTCACCTTTGCCAGAGATCCAACTTCTCCCAATGAACCTCCAAGAGTTATCATTTATGTTAACACCAGACTTTCTCCCCTTCGTTTTTCTTTTAGAAAAGACATTATTAATCACAGGGATATTATTCTAGCATCTTTTCTCAACAATAACTCTATCTTTTGAATTATGAATGTTTACTCAGATTCTTTCCATACTGCCTTAAACTATCTCAAGGATACTGAGGTAAATTTGTCAAATTTACTTATCATGGCTGGTGATTTCAATATTAGGGATAGTTATTGGGATCTGGCTTATCCACATCATTCTTATCTCTATGACAATCTTATGACTGTAGCAGATTTCTTTAATTTAGAACTATCAAGTCCCACTAACATTGTTCCCACTAGATATTTGGATACTGACAGTGGTTCCAACTCAACCATTGATCTCATATTTCTTTGAAGTGGCTCAAGCAAACTCAACAGCCACTCCATCCTTCTTAACTCCCAACTCTCATTGGACCATGCTCCACTGACCATTAAGATTGATATTGCCAAAGAAAACATCAATTCATTCAAATATTCCATTGCGAAAAACAGTGAGGAGGAATCTAAATTCATAGAAGAAGTTGTGCATGCTATCAAAAGCATTAACACCAATGACTTAAGCAACTCTTTCAAACTAGAAGAAACAATAATATTCCTTGCTTCAAGAATCAATTGTGCTTGGAAAGCAAATTCAAAATAAATTAGAATTACAAAACAATCTAAAAGTTGGTAGAATGAGGAATACAACAACGCCCTGAACATGTATTGATCCTTGAGGAGTTGGGAGAATTGGAAAGACTTCAAAAACAAAGTCAAGACCATGAAATGATTCTTCTTTGATAACAAGATTCAAGAAATTGTTAACAAAAAACATGGACCATGGGAACTTATGAGTTGGGTCAATAAGAAGAAACTCCCAGTGATTGAAACAATCAAATACAATAACTGGCAATGTCAAGATATCAATGATCTATGGTATGCCCTTCACTCCACATTCCACATGGCTAGCAATCGACAAGTGAATACAATAATTCTTGATGAAATTTGCAACAAACCTGTTATTCTTTGTCTGGAATTCTCAAGAGAAGAAGAATTCAAATTCATGCTATCAAGTTGCAATAATTCTTCTACTCCTGGCCTAGATAAGCTTTCATGAAAACACCTCAAGATTTTTTTCGAAGACAAAGATTGTCTTAATACTTTTATTCAGATTACTAATGCCTGCATCAACTTAGGTTATTGGCTGTCACACTTTAAGGTTTCTACTACAATTGTTATACCCAAGCCAAATAAAAAATCGTATGATTCTCCTAAATCATTCAGACCCATCATCTTTCTCAACACAATGGGTAAACTCATCAAAAGAGTCATAGGAGAAAGGCTACAATTCAACATAATAGCTAATGATTTTATCCATCCAAGTCAACTAGGTGGTCTCAAGTCCAAGTCTACAACTGATGCTGATGTCACTCTTACACATGCTATCCAATCTGGTTGGGTTAGAAACTTAACCACTAGTACACTCGTATTCAACATTGCCCAATTCTTTCCATCACTCAACCACTAGCTTCTTTCTCTCATCATAAAGAAAGCAGGCTTTGATCAACATATCAGTTCCTTCTTCGCTGATTATCTAGCGAATAGGAAAATGAACTACTCATGGAATAATTTTTTCTCTGATATATTTAATATTAACATTGGAGTAGGTCAAGGCTCAGTGCTCTCTCCAATATTATCTGCTCTATATCTTTCATCTTTTATGTTTATTTTAGAAAATCGATTAAAAAACTTAAAAATTCCTACATCTTTCATTTCTTTTGTTGATGATGGTCTATTTATTCCTCAGTGCAACTCGATTGACATTTCAAACAGTTATCTTTATTGTAGCTATAATGTTCTTACTAAACTCCTTGAAAAATTCGGTCTTGTGGTCGAACACTCCAAGACTGAAATTTTCCATTTCAACAGATCTCACGGAGCATTCAACCCTCCTCCTCTCAACCTCTCTCTGCTAGAAGGAAAAGTTCTTCTCTCCAGCAATACGTAGAAATACCTGGGTTTTATTTTCGACAGGAAGTTAACATTCCACCAATATGTTGACTTTCACACAAACAAGGCTATATCTACAGTCAAATGCATGAAATTACTTGGTAATTCAAGTCATGGCATCAATCCTCTTCAAAAACGTCTTCTCTATAGATCATATGTTCTTCCTATCACACTCTATGGGTTTCAATTGTGGTTTTACAACTGAGCTCCAACAGCTTACCACATGAAAATTTTAAACAAAATGCAAAGATGGGCCATGATATGGATACTAGGAGCCTTCAAAACCTCTCCTTCATTTGGTGTAGAAGCCATTGCAGGTCTTATCCCCATCAAACTCCACCTGCAAAAACTCGGGGAAAGATCTCAACTTCAAGCTTACAAACTTCCCCATAATCACTTTCTGTGTTCACTCATTGATTCTGATCCTAACCAAACAACCAACTTCAAATCTTCGGCTTTGGATTCGCTCACCAATTGCTAACATTCATTAGTCAAAGGTCACTTAATTAATATAACTAATAGATCTCATGAATGTTTTTCTTCTTTCTCTCCACTTAATTCTGAATTTCCTCCTGGTTCAAGAATTATTGACACTTTCTCAGATTGCTTTTCTTTCAATGTCTGTGACAAAAGAAATGATATAGAACTCTGGGCTCAAAAACTTGACAATTTAACTATAGAGTCTTCTTTGTCTCCCTCAGTTGCTCTAGTTGTTTCAGATGCTAGCATCAAGAACAATATTGCCACCTCCATATTGCATATTCATATGGTCAACAAACCCTTAACGAGGACAATATATCAAGCTGTCAACGTCAGAAGTACTAAAGCTGAGTTACTTGCCATCAGATGTGGCATTAACCAGGCTACTCATGTTGACAATATTTCAAGAATTATTGTCATCACCGATTCCATTCATGCAGCTCAAAAAATCTTTGACCCTTTGAATCATCCATTCCAAATCATGTCCGCCGCTATTCTATCAGACCTTTGCAATTTCTTCAATAGATGCAATAACAATTCTATTGAATTCTGGGAATGTCCTAACTGTCTCAAGTGGCATCTTCACAATAATGGTGACAAAGCAACCAAGGCTTTCAATCTTATGCCTATACTGCTGTGCAAAAATTCATGGAATTTTAGCAAGAAAAGCAAAAGCAACAATATCATCAAAGCTTCTAACCATAAAGGGAATCACTTTTTAGAACTTGTTGATAACAATGATAATATCATTGAACCAACTTATATAAAAGGTGGTCTGTGGCTCAAAGTATTTGATCACTCAAACTTGTTATGTGCTCGAGCAACTAGAGCCATTACACCATGCACCTATCAGCAAATATAGACTTAGATTCTTTCTGAATGAAGAGTTTAAGTGTCCATGCAGTCTTTACCCAATCAAATTGAGATAACATATTCTTCACCAATATGTCAAATTTAATGGCTGTTGGAATCCAAGAAGGGACTCTCTTAGTCATTTTGTTATGTTTTTGGAGTTCAATCCAAATGTATTTTTATTTTGTAATTCACTAGGATAATTTTCCTTCTTCCATTTATTATGTTTTCTTTTTCTTCTCTTTTTCATACTTTCATTTCTCTTCTTCTTTTTCTTTTTCTTTTTCTCATCATATAGTTTTGTCCCTTTGTAAGTAGCTACCAAAGTAGTTACCATGGTCTGCCCTCACACTTCATGTAATAAATTGTTGAAATAAAAAAAAAAAAGTATGCTATGACAATATAATGTATTCAATAAAGATCTGCTGACACAATATAGAGAACTCAAGTTTCAAGAATAGTATATAGAATTAGCATCATTACCAAATATTATCAATGAGAAAGAAAAATATAAAGTTGAAGAAGTATAGAATCACAAAAAACAAGGATACAGCATATAATTATTAGTTCATTAGAAAGAAGATGGAAACAAACATGACCAATGAATAGCAAAAACAAGATTATTACATACTAGAGAGGTGATTGAAAACTATTAAACAAATCTTTTGAGACAAAATCTACAAAAAAGGAGGGTAAAACTCTAAATTAACATCTCAAAGCAAAACAAGCAACTAAGAAATCCAAATCCAGATCTCATCATAAACAAAGAAAAGAAAGATTAGATGAAGAAATACTACAAAATAATTTAAGGACTAGAAACCATGGCAAATATTCAACTACAAATTCAGAACATTATCAAGTTAGCTAATATATCAAATAATCAGTTAGCAGGTATCAAAACTATTTTACTAGAAATTGAAGAAATTTATAAAATACAAATTGGTGGAGATATTTATAGTATATCTAAAGAATTGAGAAACATTATTCATGGAGATATAGAATGATAATTTCATTACATTCAGGTATTATTAGCTGATAAATTGAATTGATATAAAGAAAAAGGAGAAGAGAAGGTCAATGAACACATCAAAGCTTTACAAGAAGCATATCAAGAAATATATCAAAATACTTCAGTGATCATTGATAAAGGAAAACAAAGAAAGGAATTGTCCAAGATGAAAAAGTATTTTTGTACAAACTATATATTATATCATCAGAATCTAGTAGACCACTAACCCCAGAACTAATCTTACTAAAAGAAGAAGTCAAAAATATAGAAAAGACATTGAAAACATTACAATCTCCAATGAAGATTATACTATTCCTCTCTGGCTCACTATAAAACTATTTGACAAAATAAAGAAAAAAATATTCAATATTAGAAAGAAATTGTAGCCAAATTTATCAAACAAAAGCATAATTCAAACAAAAGTCATCAAGGATTTCCAATTAAAATGTATTTAGGATGACTATTACATAAACCATTTTTTATAACATTGACTTTATGAGAGACAATAGTCATTAGACCTACTAAAAAGTTAGTAGCATCATATATGGTTGGGAACTTAACATTTCTAGGTTAAATAAGTTTATGGAGATATGAACATTAAAACAGGGGTATTGTTATGATTATTATAATCTATACCTCATGTTTTACAGATGTTTGCCTTATGTTTGATATGACTTATGTCACAAACTTCATTCAACTTGTATCTCCACAACTAGTGGACTGATTCTCACAAACCAAGTTGCACTGAAAAGCCCCAAATGAGAGCTATTCACACATATATGAGATACACAAAAGTAATAACAGATTACTGAGATTTCAGATTATCAGTAACTACAAGTTTTATCTCAGGAACAACTGAACAGATTCCTACAATCAAACTTGTGTTGAAAAGCACTCATCAAATGGTATTTATAAAGATACAAGCATATCAATGTAGTGATATAATTAATTACTTTCTAAAATGAGCTTAACATCTGCTATAACAGATGACAGCCACACTAGATATAAAATTTGATCATATGATGGAAATAGCTTGTACATAGACCAATACTATTTTGTATAAATATTTTTCTATCTAAGAATTGGATCTCAGACTTAACAACATCAATTTTTATCAGTTATTATCTCTTGTTATTATTAACATCTATATTAATCTTCATCATCATTGTCATTGTTATTGAACTTCTGAATTACTCATAAACCTCTGAGAGTATATCCAAGGTTCAAATATCACAAATAAGTGAGTAATTCATTTTGTGATAACTTAAACATATATTGGGGTTTGTTTCATCCTTGAGTCATATTTACTACACCTTCCATCATCCTCATGTATTATTAGTCAGTGCCTCATGCAGTAGTAGAGGTTCCTCATTTTCTCCTTATTGTTTTCTCAAAGATGCCTTAAATATTTCTCATAGTCTATAGGTGTATATATAGTAGTATATACAGTCCTGTATCTTTATACTTTACCAATTGATCATCTCCTTTATCCTTTCTCAAGTCTTTGGCTAAGTTGTAACCTGAGCCAAGCTTGGAATCATAACAATTCTGGTACCAACTTCTTTGCCTCTTTCTCTAATTTTGCTATCTCTTTTTCTTCTACTTCTTTTGCTTCTTTCTCTTTTGTTTTTACCACCCCAATTTTTTTTGTTTTAGCTTCCACTGATTTCTACATTTATCTAGACACCTTATTATCTTTACCTCTCTAGTTTTCCAATCAATCCAAAAATTGTGACAAATGAACCATAGTATTCCCAAGATTCTACTTCTATCTACAAATTACATTTATCTCTATTCTCTCTCTATGTCTCTGATAATAAATATTGACCTCCACAATATGTTCTATTGGCTTCTTCTTGTTTAACATTCCATCTATATTTCTCATATAAATAGACCTTTCAATCTTTTTTAACTTAAACCTCTTCCTTCTTGCAAATTCCAAACTTATCACCAAACCTGTTGTCCCACTATCTAACAAAGCCTCTACCATAATTCTCTCTTGTGTATTAATCTTTTCTAACCCTATATTTACTGTAACCTCCTTCAATGCTTCTCCTGATTTTGTCTTCTGTACATCCATAGGTTTCTCTTTCTTCCCTTAAAATCATCTTTTTATCTTTATCCTGTCTACCCATCTTAATACTCCCCATTTATTACTCTTCTTACTAGTACTATAAAGCTCTGACAAAGTTGTATCATACATTTTTTCCTGAGATCAGAAGACCATTATTTACAAATGAGATAATTCAAGTACTTGAGTTAAAAGCTTGAGCTCAGATCTCAAAAATATGAATAAAAGTATAGAGTGCTGAAAAAATAGAAGACAATGTAAAACCTTATACCATGCTTACATATACATCACAGACACCAGAGAGAAAGGAGTTCTAAGAGTACTGCAAAGCCAAAGTGTCTAAGAATTGAAGTAAACATACTATAATTGAAGAAAGAAAAGAATTGCACAATATCAAATGTTAATATACTAGTTCTAAGTCTTTTAGCCCAACAAGCTTGAACAAAGTGTGTTAGAAATATATCAGCATTCTCAGTAGACTGTTGGATCACATCATCAAGCTGGTTGAAATGAAGAATGCTGTACTTGACAATATCAAACTAGAGTCACTCAACAATTATCTTCTCAATAAGCTTACCAAATATTACATACCATCTGATATCTGTACTTTTTCCATCCTCTTCTAGTGTTGATTACACTCCATTCTAATCACCCATCAACCTAAGGACCAAACTTTGTATTTTTCATTAATCCTTTGGAGTTCTAAATTACAACTCCCATAGTGTCTAACAATCCAGAGCATACACAGTAGTAGTATTAAAAAATACTTCTTGTATTTAAGAATGATAGCCACCATGTATAGTTCTCTAGTCTAATAATAAACTTAGATTGTACTACACTCACTCTAAGTATACCTAAACTCATTTTTCCAAAATATTAGGCTAGACACAACAATTTTCTGTTAAAGCCAAGGTTGTCCTATCTGTGTAATACTACTTCTGACATCATCTTCTTATCCATCCTATCTTCTATACTGCTTGCAGATAATTCTAGCAAGTGTGAATTGCTCTTAATACCAAACATGTTAAGAATAATAGATTTAAAAGCTTTGGAGATATTACAAGCAGATTTGCCTAGCTTGGATATAATGACAGAATGTCATATATGTCAGAATTATAAACAATGGATTTGGTTTCATTTTATTTTCTTTGCTTTCCTTTTCTTTTTCTCATTTTTCTTTATTTTATTTTTGCATTTTATCTTACTTTTCTTTATTTTGGACTTAGACAAAAGGTGTGATGTGACAGTCACACATATCACAAAGCATAATGGAGCATGATACATATCACAGAGTTGTCACATATGTCATAGTCACAGTTACACAATCATATGATATAAAGAAGAACATAAAAGGTTTTGAAACAAATGATGTGTTGGCCTTATGAAAAGCACATGTATTTTAGGGTAGGTTAGTTGTAGTGTGTGCACAGATCATGGTTTGTAGTATATAAGGTAAAATATCTTGTACTTAGAACTCTATCAAGTTTTTTTGTGTTATTCAATATAGAAGTTATCTTTTATCTTTACTTAAGGACTTAAATCATAACAATATGCCAAGTCCACCTGTTTAGAAGACTATTCTCTATAGTAGTGATGTTTTTTCATCAACTCCAATCAAAGCTTGTTTTTTATAATAGCCATTCTTTCTGTAATATGTTCCTATAGTAGTAATGCAATCATTTCCTAATCTTTCAAGTATTCAGTCTTTTACAATAGATATAGAACTCAGTCTTCCATGGTAGAGTTCTTCTATTTGGCACTTTTAGTATTTTATCACTGAAACCTCTGCTTGAGGTAATACATTAAAATCCTAAGCATTTTCTATATCTCTGACTTGTATATAAGACTAGTAGTTACACTATAATTTGCTAGTCTGATAATTAACAAAGATAACCTCTATTGAACTTGATCTCTGGTATTTAACAGCAATACACCAAATCAGCACTCACTTCTATCTCAGACTTCATCTACTCATCTGAAGTTACAATCATGTAGTAGACAGATGGTATGGTACATAAGCTAAAGCCAAGGTTGTTCTAACAAGTTTGCATCACCAAGCCTATTGCATGGAGTTTTCATACTCTATGCATTCCTGAGCCAATCCCATAGACTTTTGCCTCCTAGTATGAACAGAGTAACTCACTTAGCAGTCTCTATTTTAAATAACTACCCTAGATAGTATACTTAGTATATAAGCTGGTAGTTTACACTATAATAGCTTGTCCTGAAAATCAACCAAAACTAACACTAAGTTCTAGTGTTGGCAATGACACACCTTGCCACTCTTCTGGTGTTATGCTGGAAAATGCTTTTTCATGAAAGCATACACTCTTATAGGGTTTTTAAGCATATAAGACCTCTTGGAAGATATTAGTGAGAAGACCTTATACTCATAAATGATACCTCAGATTTTCTTAAGTGGACACCAACTCAGGAGACAGCATGATAGCTATTAATTAAACAAGATCTTTAGGAATAAGAAATGCTGCTATACTTACAAACAACTAGCTATAAAGTATAAGCATTTGTGAGAGCACTTTATATAGTTATGAATGTTTGGATAATCAGATAAGATAGGAACACATTGGATTAGAAGCTAGTGAAGTCTAGAATAGTATCACAAGTAGAGGTAGCCTATAGAAATAGTAAAGAAAGAATGGAATAAGTACTCATGAGTAGGAAATGATCATCAGTTTGATATTGAGTTGCAAAT
>JAJOHK020000788.1:0-19631 GCA_022457215.2 Leucocoprinus gongylophorus
GTGTTGAGACACTGACAGGAGTAACTCCGTTATGGAAAACAGAGTCGAATAAGAGTATCTCCGCTGTAGAAGATGGAATATCCGGAGGGTTGCAGCACCGCCATGAGATGTGTTGCAAGAAAGGTGGCTGCTGTGGAAGGTGGGCTTGTATGGTTTAGAGGTGGTTTCATTGCAGTGACGTTATTTCCAGACAGGTGAACTTGTATATGACAGTATTCCCCCCTTAGGACTGAGCCTTTGAAGTCCTATTGAGTTTATTCGAAGTCCTATTAGATTTATCTGAGAATCCCGTGATGGTACCTAGGTCAACAATACATAAACAGAAAAGGAAGTTTTTTGCTCTTGTTTTTGTATTATTATGTCTTCTCCCACCCCCTCCAACATTTCACAAAACGACGCTGAGACCCTTGAAAAGCAGCGGCAAGAGATGCAGCAGAGGTACGAGGAGGAGCAGAGGTCCCTCCTTTGACTGCAAGAGGTAGCGGAAGCCCGTTGTGCAGAGTGTATAGCTTAGAAAGCCAGGAGAGAAGTAGAGGCCAAGACTAAGGAAGAGGCCAAGAGGCAGAAGGTTGCGGAGGAGGAGGAGAGGAAGAAGAGGACGAGGGAGTATCTCCAGCGACTCCAGGACGAGGTGCTAGAGGAAGAGGCTGTCCTATTGGAGGGCGCTAAAGGATCCTAGGTCACAGGGTCCAAGCGCAAGGAGGTCATCACAGGAGATGAGGAGGAGCAATGGCTCTCCAAGAAGGCTAGAGGAAAGCAACCTGGGAAGTACTGCAGGGATGCCACAGTCAAGATGGGGGGTTTTAACCTCTGCAAGAGGTGTGTGTGCACTGGGCAGGATTGCCTGGTGCACCACTCAAGGTGAGTAATTATTTATTATACTTATCATTATTTTTTTTTTTTAATAATTTTCCTTTTCATAGTTGCTCCCTTGCCTGTGCCAGGTGCATCATACTTAAGCAGTGGTGTGTACCCCACACCAATACCAACACCCCAGCTATGATCCCCACTTATGGCAGGGTTCTAAGTGCTATCGAAAAAACACTCCAGAAGCTTGTGGAGGAGTACTGAGGAGTCGGGAAGTCCCTCTAGGATTTGGTGGAGGGCCAGGAGAGAAATATGGCCCAATTAGAGAGGATTGGGGCTGCGATGAAGCAGAGATGGAGCTTGGAAGGAGAGAGTGGGAAGGAGGAGAACAGAGATGATGTGGAGGGGTCCGAGGATGGCCCTGGAGAAAGTCAGGAGGGAGGGACTCCATTGTCTGCCTCCTGTTAGTATACTGGTTTTGTTTTTTCTTTTAATAGAATTTTTTTATTTATTTCCTGTGAATTAAATGTGTGAGTAAGAAAAGTAAGAATTAAATGAAAAGAAGTTTGAAAGTTCTGAGAAGAAACCCCAAAAGGTATGCGGAAGCTGAGAGTTAATAAAAATAAGCAGACAGAATATACTAAAGAAATTAAATGAAGAAAAAATCCCCATTAGAAATGCATAGAGACAGAGAACAAATGTAACAGTATGTTCAGGACAATGGGAGAGGACTGGGCTTGGTAGGATATGCGATATGGAAATCAGATACCAAGCCGACAGCATGAGAGAGTTCAGATGCGGGGATCCATTCGGATTTGTCTCCAGTGTCTTCATACCCTAGCCAGATCACCTTGTACAGGAGTTTGCATGCCCATCGGCAACCGATTTTAGAATCCACTATCCAAGAAATTTCATATTCAGGTTCTCCATCAATTATGACTGGAGCGGGGGCCAGCTGTATTCTCTCGGAGAAAGTGTTGGATGTGGTGGGTTCAAGCATGGACACATGGAAGACTGGATGAACAGAGCGCATAGACTCTGGAAGACGGAGAGTGAACGATAGAGTACTAGGCTGGGCAATGATTTCGTAGGGTCCGAGATATTTTTCAGAGAGTTTCTTTGAAGGCTGAGTGGTTCAGAAGAACTGAGCCTTGACAAAGACTTTGTCACCTACTTTAAAATCAGGAGCAGGGGAACATCGTGTATCAGCAGATTTCTGATAACACTGTTGGGCTGCAGAGATTTCAGCTTTGAGGGTACTCTGTAATTCATCGAGATCTATGGTGAAGTCGCAGGCTTGGGAGGAAGCAATATTGCATTCGGGGTGAACAGTGATGTTTGGATGATATCCCTTATTAGCAAAGAAAGGAGAAACACTGGTAGTAGCACTTGGAGCATTATTATAAGCAAACTCTGCAAGAGGTAGGAGTTCAGACCAGTTGTCTTGCTGGTAGTTACAATATACACGGAGGTATTGCTCGAGAGTCTGATTTGTGCGTTCAGTTTGTCCATCACCTTTAGGATGGTAACCTGAAGTGAAGTGAAGCCACATGTCGAGAGCAGTGCCTAAAGATCAAAAGAAGTTTGACATAAACTCCGAGCCTCTGTCGGAGGTGACATGGGAAGGAATGCCATGCTTGGAAAACACATGAAGGACAAATAGACATGCTAAGTCCATGGATGTAATGGTGTCGTGGGCAGGAATAAAGATTGCTTGCTTGGTGAGCCAGTTGACTATGACTAAGAGAGTGTCAAACCTGGAGGATAATGGAAGTTTCTTAATGAAGTCCATAGAAATGGAATTCCATGGTTGTTCAGGGATAGGGAGTTATTTGAGGGATCTGTAGGGCTTGTGACATTGTGGCTTGGATCACATACAAGTAACACAGGACTTGCAGAATTGTTGTACGTCAGCACGGAGGCTGGGCCAGGAGTATCCATAGCGGACTAATTCTAGTGTTTTGTTTTGACCAAAATGTCCGGCAAGGATGTGATCATGATTGTACTGGAGAATATGTGTGCAGAGGTTACTAGCAGATGGTACATAAATTCTGTTGTCAAGGAGGAGCAGACTGTTTGGGTTCATAGACCACTGGCCATCTGCGGAGATGTGTTTTGTAGCAATTGGGTCACTAAGAAGAGCCAAGAGAATATCTTGATGTAGGGTGTTCAGATCCACAACTGTAGCTGCGTAGAGGGAAGGGAAAAGAAGGACTGTAGCTCATACAGAGGCTGCAAGTTGTTCTTGAGTGAAGATGGGCTTGAAGTTGTGAGGGTTGACTGTGGCATAGTCAGTATTCCCCCCTTTAGGATAGATGTCCCATCATCTAGTAAGAGTATCCAGTTTTGTGCTGAGATGACCAGGACGGAACCTGATGACAAGGTTGAACTGGGAGAGGTACTCGGACCACTGCGCTTGCCTCCAGGTCAATACCTTGGTAGTAGAAAAATACTCAAGGTTCTTATGATCCATAACAACATCGATGGGGTAGGCTGGACCTTCCAAATAGTGCCGCCAAATCTTGAAAGCTTCAAAGATGGCAAGCAATTCCTTGTCATGTGTGTTGTAGTTCAACTCCGCCACAGTGAAAGTGCGAGAGTGAAAGGCAACTGGATAAACTTCATTATCTTCATTAACAATGGAGAGGATTGCAGCAAGAGCATAGTCTGAGGCATCAGTTTCCATAATGAGTTAAGCATTGGGAATCCAATGAGTAAGGATAGGAGTGGAGGTAAATGCTTTCTTGAGAGAGTTGAAAGCATCTTGACAGGAGGAGTTGAACTTCCAGGGAATATTCTTCCAGGTGAGGTGTGTTAATGGAATGACAATGTCCGAGTAGTTAAAGATGAACCGGCAGTAAAAGTTTGCAAAATCTAGAAAGGATTGAATATCCTTGACTTTCTTGGGTTTCGGCCAGTCTTGAATAATCTTTATCTTGTTGTCAGACATAGTGAGGCTAGAAGGAGAAAGGATGTATCCCAAATACTCTACCGACTCAGAGTAGAATTCGCATTTCTCTGCTTTGGCATAAAGACTAGCCTTGCGGAGACGCTTGAGTACTTCTTTCACATACAGGTGATGTTCGGACATGTTATTCAAGTAGATGAGTATATTATCCAGATAGATCATGACACAGACATCCAAAAGGTCAGAGAAAATGTCGTTCATGAATCACTGGAAGGCCATGGGAGCATTGGTAAGACTGAAGGGCATTACAGACCATTCAAATGATCCATAACGTGTCCTAAAGGCAGTCTTCCATTCATCACCATCGGCGATGTAAACCAAATGGTAAGCATGGCGAAGATCTATCTTTGAGTAGACCTGAACTTTGCAAGGTGAGTCCAGTAGGTCGGAGATGAGTGGGAGTGGATAACAATTTTTCTTGGAGATGCAGTTAAGTCCACGGAAGTCGACACAAAGGCTCAGTGAACCATCTTTCTTCTTAACAAATAAGACTGGTGCACTGTGCAGAGATGAGGTTGGTTGGATAAAACCTGTGTTGAGATTTTCCTCAATGAATTCCTTCAGAGCCTCTTGTTCAGATGCTGAAAGAGAGTATATAGGGCCAACCGGAGGTTGAGCACCCTCTTCCAGATTGATTTTGAGGTCATAAGGATGATGAGGAGGGAGAACTTCAGCTTTAGTTTTGCTGAAAACATTAGCAAATTCATGATACTCGGAAGAGACATTAGAGAGATCAGGAGTTTCTGCAAGTTTTGCAGAGTTAGCCTGATGTTATGAAACGCTTTGGACATAGACAATTTTTATTTTCTTTTTCTTTTATTTTCTGACTTTATAGGAATTTTGTTTTTCTTTTCTTTTCTTTTCCTTTTAGTGACGATGAAGAGGCACGTGACAAGGAAGTCACATGACAGGTCACATGATGTGACATCATAGGCCTAGAACCTGGTGAAAGAATCTAGAAGGTGACGTCAGGGCACATGGAGTATGCATGGTGGCCTTGAGTAAGAAGTGAGGTAAGTATGAGGATGAAGCATGGACTATAGGGCAGGTTTAATTATTAGTAGCACGGACCATGAACCATTTGTAGAAATAGGACCTTAATTAAGAAGATACTCCTTGTCGAGTTCTCTTGTGAATTCTCACACTATACTTCTTCTTTGAGGTTTACTTGTTAGTGAGATCATTTGACATTGTGTCTAGTGGTTGCCACAACACCTGAATATCCAAAGAACGAAGACAGAGTTCAAAATTGTGGGAGCCCGGAAGTTTTGATGCATATAAGAATGCTGCAGCATCAACAATAGTGATGTTAGGTTGCCCAGAGTTAGATACGGAGGTCTCAGATGCAGGTATGGAAACCACGGAGTCCGATGATTGCAGAGAAGTGTCCAAAAAGGACAGAGATACCAATGGTGTGTTGGCCGCAATGCGGGAAGGAGCGAGATTTTCCTGCAAAGATGGATAGAAGTTTATCGACCCATTTACCCAGTCAATCAGTGGATTGTGTTGGGCAAGCCAGTTGTATCCAAGGACCAAAGAGTAGGAAGAATCAAGCAGAGTGATATAGAAGTCCAGATTCATACAATCACTGGTGGAAAATATTATGAGCAAGTTGGCAATTTCGGAGATGGTGCTGTTTGATGAACCATCAAACAAGCGGAGAGCAACCGGAGGAGTTGTGGATGTCTTCAGGTGGTGAGTATTCACAAATTTAGAGTCTACAAAGCAGTGAGTAGACCCAGAGTTGACGAGAGCTTGGAATGGGATTTTATTAAGGTGATCCTGACCAAGGATCAAGGGAGAAGTAAGGGAAACAAAAAGTGAGTGAGGATCAGGAAGAGTCGATGCATTGAGTCGAATCGGACTTGTTGCTGCACAGGGGAGTTCAACGCAACCCTCAGTCTGTGTGGAGTCCTGGGGATCGCTCTCTATTTTTCTGAGGGTTTCTTGGAGGCAGCTGCTGGAGTATTAGCAGTTGCTGAAGCACCACGGCCCTTGGGAGAGACCATGGTTTGCTTCTTGGGACAGGAGTTCAGCTTGTGGTCTCCTGCACAGCAATAGAGGCACAGATTGTTTTTGAGACACTTCTTGCACTCATCACTGGTCAACTTGCTATTGCTGGCCAGCTTGGAAGAGAGGTCCACCCGTGGAGTGTTAGGTTGCTTCTTGGGAGCAGGGGACAGAGATGGCTTGGAGAAGGGATTCTTGGTGTACAAGGCTGCCGAAGACAGATTTGCCTTGCTCTGGGAGGCTGTGACAGAACCAGAGGTGGAAGCTTTTCCTTGCTTCCAAGAGTGAGACTCGAGGGCCTCTTTCTCCACCTGCCTTGTATGGTGGCATTCACAGTCTCTTTCCCAGTAGCAGTGATCGATAGTCATTGCTAAGGCATACATATCCTGGAACGAGGTGGGTTTCCCTTGTTTCCAGGTGGAAATAGGATCCTGGATCCGATTGGGGAGCCCCTGGTAATAGCAATGGCACAGAACACTATTCCCCCAACCTAATTGGGAGGCATAGCACATGAAGTCCACATTGTAAGTGGAAATCTTATTGCCAGGTTTCATGTGGAGATTATCCAACATGTTAGCTGCTTCACCAACAGGGTCCGAAAGACCAAAATGTCAATGTAGTTCATCCACAAATAGGTTCCAGTTGGAGAGCCAGTCTTGAAGGATACCCTGGTCTTCTTGGTTGAGGCCCACTTCAAACCAGTCCTGGGCTACTCCAGTAAGGTAGGTCATTGCAAAGTTGATTTTCGCAATGTCTGTGTCGAATTGCACCGGATTAGCATGGAAATATAGTCTGCATTGAAACAAGAAATTATCAAGCTTGTCAGGCTTAGTGCCACTCAAAGTGTTGGGGATGCGGGCTTTAGTTCCCCTTGAATTAGTATTAGGTGTGGGAGTCTGATTAGTGTTGAGAGTGTTAGCAAGTCAGCTGAGTACTTCGGCCAATTGTTCGTTAGTATTATCGCTCTGACAGGGTTTTGACCGTGAGTGAGTAGAGGACATGGGTCTATTAGCTATATTATTGTTAGTACTAGGATTAGTGGGAGCATCCTTCCAATTAGGATCATTGTCCGCAGAAACGATACTTGGGCCAGGGACAGGTGAAACTGTCTGGGCAGGTTGGATTGTACTGGAAGGAGACCTTGGAGATGACTGGCCTCTTTGATGGATTCGTCTTGAGCGTCGTGGCACATTTGGTGGATAAGCCATCTGGTCACTGAAACATGAGATCGTGTTGAAGGGTGTCCCAAGCAGTGGGACCGGAGTTGAGGAATTACAGTGAGAGGAAGCCATTTGGACTTTGAAGTGCGAAGTGAAATGGATTGCAGGCAGAACTGCTCAGAAGTGACAGCAGACTTGGGAGTCTGATAATACTGTCAGACGCGGTTCACACTGGGGTGGAAGTCCGCAGAATGGACTCGGAGATGAGCAGACTTGTGGAACGACCTTGGCTTCAGCTTATGTGCTGCGCCGTCTGTCTGCCGCATGGTTGTAACTTTAGATGAAGGAGAGGAAGTCCAAGTGGGAGTGAGTACTGATTGGTGTGTTGCCATTGAACACTGGAGATTGAGTTCAATGAGAGTTTATCTCTATCAATTATCAGACTAGTGAATTACAGTGTAACTACTAGTCTTATATACAAACTGATATTATAGGAGATGCTCAGGGTTTCAGTGGTAAAACCCCTATTGCCCTGAGCAGAGGTTTCAGTGTTGAGACACTGACAGGAGTAACTCCGTTATGGAAAACAGAGTCGAATAAGAGTATCTCCGCTGTAGAAGATGGAATATCCGGAGGGTTGCAGCACCGCCATGAGATGTGTTGCAAGAAAGGTGGGCTTGTATGGTTTAGAGGTGGTTTCATTGCGGTGACGTTATTTCCAGACAGGTGAACTTGTATATGACACCATTACAAAATGGAGACAATACTTATTAGATGCCATAGAGAAATTTGAAGTCTAGATGGATCATAAAAATCTCAAATATTTCAGAGAGCCACATAAACTCAATGAAAGATAAGCTAGGTGGTATTTGAAATTATAAGATTACGATTTTATACTGTGATATATTCTAGGAAAAACAAATACTAAGGCTAACATTCTATCAAGGAAGGAACACATTGACACTACAGAGGATAACAAGGACATACAAATGCTCAAAGAAGAAATGTAGGCAAGGAGGCAAATAATAGTAGAGATAGAAATGATATGAAGAAACCAAGTGATAGAAGAAATCACTATATTGGAAGAAATATGACAAAATAGAACAAAAGAACAGGAAGTGTGAAGAGAACTAGAAAAGGAAGATGGGCAATCATAGAAGGAGAATGAGATTGTCTATATAAATGGAAGAATCTACATACCAAACAACCAAAAGATTAAGGAGAAAATACTTCAAGAAAACCATGATCCAGTAGATATAAGACATCCAGAACAACAACAAATGATAGAACTTATCAAGAGAAACTACTGGTGGTCAGGAATAAAGAACAATGTCAAGAAGTATATTCAAGAATACTTTAAATGCCAGCAAAACAAAGTACAATATATAAAGAAAGTTGGAGAACTACATCCCTTGAAAATACCAGAAAGACTATGGAAAGAAATCAGCATTGACGTTATTGGCCCATTACCAAAGTCAGATGGAAAGGACATTATCATAGTTATTATAGACCAATTTACAAAAATGATTTGACTCAAAGCAACAACAATGAATATATCATTGGAAAAAATTGCAAAGATCTATCGAGACAAAATATGGAAATTGCACAGAATCCCAAAAACTATTCTCAGTGATAGAGGACTTCAATTTGCATCAAAGTTTATGAAAGATTTCATGAAAGCATTAGGAATAAGAAGAATGCTATTAACTACATATTATTCTCAGACAGATAGACAAATGGAGCAAATAAACCAAGAAATTGGCACATTCTTGAGAAATTATGTCAACTACCAACAAGACAACTGGACAGAATGGCTAGTAGCAGTAGAATTCCAATACAATGACAAAAAACACACAGCAACAGGACATACTCTATTCAAACTTAATTTTAGATGATACCCATGGAAAGGGGACTTAACTGTGCAAACAGAATTTTCAAAGCTGGAAGAATTCTTGATTGGTTTACAAAAGAGTTGGAAGAAAGCAACCAAAGCAATGGACATGACAAAAGAAGTAATAAAGAGGCAATTTGACAAGAAGAGACAGAAATCACAAGGACTAAAGGAGGGAGATAATGTATAGTTGAAAGCCAAAAATATTCATTTGAACAGACCTTTGAAGAAGCTAGACCAGAAATGATATGGATCTTTTAAAATTCTGAAGATAATTGGTCAAGGAGTGTTTCAGCTTAAACTTCCAGAAGGATGAATAATTTATAATATCTTTAACAAAGATCTGTTAACATGATGCAAAGAACCACAATACAAAAGTCAACATGTGGAACCAGCACCATTACCAGAGATTATCAATGAGGAAGAAAAGTATGAAGTAGAAGAAATCAGGAAATACCCAAAGAAGGGACAGGAAACTCAATACCTAGTACACTGGAAATGTTATGGAAATAAACAAAATCAGTGGATAGCTGAAACAGGGTTGCCTCATGCAAAAAGGGCGATTGAAGATTATTGGTCAAGAATTTTGAGTCGAAATCTATAAAAGAGGGGGGTAAAATTCCATTTCAACAGAATCAACATCATTGAATGAACCAAATATCTTACCAACCCACTAACTATTTGATGATATCCACCTCCCCAAATGTACCCACCTTTCCAAACCCATACATTACTAGGAAATTAAATAACATAGATGAAGCCAGGATGATGAAAGCAGAGAGAGATAACTGGACTAGAATATATTACAGGACATTGAAAGGTCTGGAAGCAATGATTGACATGCAGAGACAAATCAAGGAGATGCTGAAGACTGTGGCAGAAACAAATATAACAATGACAGAAATAGAAGACTCAATTCTAACAGCCAGTATCAACAATCAAACTGTCAATGCAACCAATATTGCAGGAATGTTAGAAGACTTATAATACCTGATACAAAGTGATATAGAGAATTGAGTGTTTCAAATCCAATGAATGTTAGCCAATGAACTAAATGTATATAAAGGAAGAGGAAACAACTACATGGATGATAATATTCAAGAAATACAGGAGTTATATGCAGAAGAAAAGATAAAGGAAGAGGAAGGAAGGGTTGAAGAAGAAGAAGTAATATTAATCAAGCCCTATGAGGTTTCTAAAATAATATCTTCATTAAGCTAATCCAGTTTTATAAATGACGAAGTCAACAATCTCTGTAAATATATAAAGTTTGTCCAGGCACCAACACAGACAAGGATTTTCTGACTACTACCATACTATCAATTGCTTAAATCAAGAGGCAAATAAGATTCTGAATTCTGAAAGGAAGTCGCAACAGCTTTAGTGGATCAAAAATATAATACTAAAACATCAAGAAATAGTTATCCAATTGTAATATTTCAAGGAGGTCCATCTCATGAGCCATATTTCATTGCTATTGACAACCAAGAACATGTAATCATTGGGCCTAACAAGAAGACAGTGGCTACATATGTAGTAGGAGAATTGGAGGTCTTAGTATAATTCATGAGGACATAAATACTAAAATGGAAGTATTGTTATGATCGACACCTTCTGGATACAGCGTGAACTAGGGTCAAGACAATGATGATATGATTGGCTGTGCCATAAGTATCTTAGTCAGCACCTCATGTAGTAGATGTGGTGTCCTTGCTTCATATTTATGTTCTATGACTTGTGTACATTATATATTGTAGACATATTCCTCATAGGCTTATAGTATATATAGCATAGATATTATTGTGTATTCTTACACTTTACCAATTGATCATACTCCTACATCTTTCTCAAGTCTTTGCCTCAGTTACAACCTGAGCCAAGTCTAAGGCCGTAACACTACTCATACTACCAATTACTGTCCTAATCAAATTATAAATGATTTTGTTTTAAGAAAGACATTTTATACTAGACAACATCTAAAAAGTTGCTGCTATTCTCTTATATGGACAGGTCACAAGTAGATCCTATAGCATAGAGCTTTTACTACAAAAATACTACTTAACATATCTATAAAAGACAATATGTCTGCTAACCACTAGTGGACTTTAATACAATATAAATAGCCAAGCTTCTCCTGCCTAGCTAACATATTCTTTATACCTAGAGTCCAGCAATTCTTTTTGACTAAAGAATAGTGTTATCTTTCAGTTAAGGATGATTAGAAAGTAAAGAAAAAAGGCCCTAAGCTGAATAGTTTCAAGATGGGAAATTGAGTTCTAATTGTTGTGGCAACCACTTATCACAATGACAAATGATAACACAAGCAAGTAAATCTCAAAGTGGATATAATATGGGAAGTTCACAAGAGAACTTGACAAGGAGTCTCTGCTAAATTAGAGTCCTATATATACAAAATATGCCTGGTCCATGCTACCAATAATTAAGCCTGCCCTATTGTCCATGCTATAACCTCATGTCTGCCTCATTCCCTACTCAAGGCCACTATATTGTATACATGTACTCTAATGTCATCTTCTAGATCCTTCTATTATGTTCTATGCCTATGATGTCACATCATGTGACATGTCATGTGACTGCAGTGTCACATGCCTCTTCATTGTCCAAAAGAAAAAGAAAAGAAAAGAAAAATAAAAATTGTTAGTGTTCAAGCATCCTATAACAGTACTGTCAAGATCGCTGATGATGGACTTAATTTTTATTTTTATTTCTTATTTTATTTTTCCTTTTCTTTTCTTTTTCTATTTTTAGAACAACTCGGGTTAGGGGTTATCAGTCACACTGTCACATCAGTCACAACTTGATGGCGTAGTCACAAGACTAGTCACGGGATATAAGAGAAGGAAGTAGAAGGTTCTGGAACAAAGTGACGTCATACAGCATGGACAACACATGCTGGCCTCATGTTATACTTATGGTCATTTAGGGTAGGGTGCACAGTAAATTAGCACGGACCATGGGTACTAGTATATAAGGTAGACTACTCTGTACTAGGAACTCTATTGAGTTCTCTTGTGTTACTCAATACAAGAGTTGTTCTATTGCTTAACTCCTTGAGTTGTAGTTCATAACAAGTACCTTCCTCTTAGGATTCCGCTTTCAGAGGAACTTCCTTTTCATCCCCCCAGGTCCTCTTACTCATCTGCTCATCCCTCTCATTCCATTCTAAACTTTCTTCCAGTTTCTTCATATATTCCCTCTCCCTCTCTTTCCTCTTGTTCTTCCATCTATTCCAATTCCTCTCTAGTTTTTTCAGATATTCTTCATCAAATTTCTTATTATCCCACCTATATAACAACTTTGCTGTATATCTCCCTAGCAATTCCCCTCTCTTGAACTCTTCTGCCTCTGGATTTAACTTCATTTTCTTTTCTTTTCTTAATCTTATTCTTCATATTTCTTCTTCAAATCTCCCTCTCTCAAATTCTTCTACTTTTTCCATTGCATTTTTCAGGTTCTCTATTCCATCTCATGTATTCTCTTCCACCATATACTCTTTTCATTTCACCAAATACTTCATCTTTCCTCTCCTCTCTTGTCTATCCAAAATCTCTTCTTGTCAGGCATAGTTCACACCAGGGTGGAAGTCTGCAGAATAGACTTGGAGATGAGCGGACTTGTGGAATGACCTTGGCTTCAGCTTATGTGCTGTGCCATCTATCTGCCACATGGTCACAACTTCAGATGATAGAAAGAAGTCTGAGATGGAAGTGAGTGCTGATTGGTGTGTTGCCATTGAACACCAGAGATTGAGTTTAATAAGAGGTTATCTTTGTCGATTATCAGACTAGCGAATTACAGTGTAACTACTAGTCTTATATACAAACTGATATTATAGGAGATGCTCAGGGTTTTCAGTGGTAACACCCCTATTACCCTGAGTAGAGGTTTCAGTGTTGAGACACTGACAGGAGTAACTCTGTCATAGAAGACCGAGTTGAATAGGAGTATCTCCACCATGGAAGACAGAATACCTGGATGGCTGCAGCACCGCCATAAAATATGTTGCAAGAAAGGTGGCCACCATGGAAGGCAGGCTTGTATGTTTTGGAGGTGACTTCACTGTGGGGATGTAGTTTCTGGATGAGTGGACTTGCATATGACAATTAATTAAAATAAAGTGTAATCTGCACCAGAAGAGGATGGGAAGAGTACAGATATCAGATATGACACTTAAAACCAAAGAGTAAGGTCAAAAGAAAAATCTTGTATTAGGGTTAATATAAGAGTTGTCTATCTTATATACACTAGGTTGATAGTTTATACTACACAAAATCTAACCTACCCTAAAAGCCATGTATTATTCATAAGGCCAATATGTAATGAATATGTTATATAACATTATCATTCCAGAACCTTTTATATCCTTCCATGTGTCACATGATCACGCTTCTTTTCCTCTTACCACCATCTTGTATGGTAGCGCCTATTAGAAAGTTAGCGAATAAATTCTCTTTTTCGACACACTTCAGCAAATCCAATACGGCTTCAAACTTCAATACCTCTTTACCTCCTATGTCTAACAAAATGGATGTAGGGATGGACATTCAGTCAGGAGTATCTCCTACTATCAACTCTGAAGAGCGAGAGCGAAATCCCTTGCCTTCTGCTAACTCTTCTAGAGAATCATCTTTAGCTTCTTCTGGTCATGCGACTCCTTATCACGAAAGAATGGACATGGACGTGGTACCTGAGATTGAAGAATCGAACATCAAAAGTCATGAACTGTCTTACGAGACAGAGCAAGAAAGAGCTATCAGGGTTAGTATGGCGGCTAACCAGCAGGTACCCACGAGGCCCCTGGGTGGCAACAATGAGGCAAAGTCTACACATGTTCAACATGAGGATGATGTCATCAACATCCAAATCCTGTATGATCTTAATGCACCTACGGAACCTGAATTATGGAGTGGGTCATTCCACCCTATTTCGCTTCACGGATCAATAGAATATTTTGCATCAGACTCCAAGAACATCAAGGTCACCCTGAATTTCTTGGCTAAATACATCCTCAACAAACAAGTAAACGGTAACACGGTAAATGATCTCAGTGATTTCGATGGCATGGGAGATGCCATTTGGAACTTCATCTCAGCGGTATATGGGGCCAAATGGGATGTGTTATTTACTGATAATAAAACTAACATGCTCAGGGCTAAAATTTCGTCCAAGTTTACTCCAAGAATTCCGACATTGAACAGCAACAACAAGAAGAACACTCCTAAATCAACCCCGGTCACCATCAACAAGGCCTCTTCTCTTCCTCCTTTACCAGCCAAGTCCAAAAAGGAGATCAACACCATTTCGAAATACTTTCATTCCAAGAAAAACACGGTCAAAAGCATCAACCAGCCTTCCAAACCCAGCTCTGGGAAATCCTACGCTCAAGCGTCCAAATCTTCAGCCAGTACTTCCAAAGTTCTGAAGATCAAAGAAACTTTCCTGTCTTTAAATGCTCAAAAAATTGATCAAGTTAACAATATCGTCAATGGGCAACATAAGGTAAAACCCTGTATTAAAATGACCACCAAAAGACTGTCGAGAAAACATGTTATCATTCCTATGAGCAGTGATAACATTTCATCTTTCATGAAGAACTCTTCATTACATGTGGCTAACATCAACAGATCCTTACGAAACGCTAAAACTGACGTTTTAGTCGATTATATTCACTCTGACAACACAGGTATTTGTGTCATTGTCAACAAGATAGCTCAGCAATCGGACATGTCTATAATCAACAATTACATCAAAAACTCCAACGACATCAATTCTCTGCGAGTTGAAGATGCTTGCCTCCCCATGTCAAAGTCATATCTCAAAATCACCAGTATTCCATACTATTCCTATTCGGACCACCAAACAAAACTTACCTCGAACGATATCGAAAACATACTCAAACAAAATTATATATTCGATAACATTTCTCTTGCTTCAAAACCGAGAGTAATCAAAGTTTCCCCGAAATCAGATATGGCTTCGGTCTGGATCGATATTTGGGACGTTCAAAGCAGTAAGAACGCAAAAATGCTTATTAACAGGTGTTTCAACGTAGGAAACTTCATCGCCACTATCAGAGGTACAAACATGAACCCTGGCATCCCGCTTTGTAAGAATTGCTGGAAATGGGGTCACACCACCTTTTTGTGCAGGATCCAGGGAGCAAAATGCATTAAATGTAACGGCCCTCACAAGTCGGAACATCACAGAGAGTTCGGTTGGTGTTGCAAAGCTAACGATAAAACCAATCCTCCTAGACTTGAAACCAAGAAGGGTGAACCTTGTCCTCATTCGTTCAAGTGCTCCAATTGTAAAGGAGATCACCAAGCTGACTCCGTTCACTGTCCATTTTGGAGACATCGATTCAATCGTGAGTGGCATGTTAAAAAGTATACTGAGATCCATGAGAACAGGTTGAAATTGCTTCGTTCCGATGTGAACACCAATCCCAACTAATGATTGCGCACAACCTTAGGATTTTCTTGCAAAATGTTCACAAGAATTCCCTCATCCTCAACACAATACTCGAAACTCAAAATCATTTCGATATCATTCTAATCCAAGAACCTCCGTGGTCTGAAATTCGAAAAATTCCTTGTTCTACAAATTGCGACAGGGAACCCTTAATGGGCACCTGCCATCATCCGAACTGGACTGCTTTTGCAAGATCATCTCTAAGCACCGATGACTTTCCAAGAGTTATCACGTACATTAATATTCGCTTTTCTTCTCTGCGTTTTCTTCTTCATAAAGACATTTTTGATCATCGTGACGTTTGTCTTATATCCTTTTTCAACAACTGTGTTTGTTATTACATTTTGAATGTCTATTCTGACTCTTCGCATTTGGCTTTAAAGTATCTTAAGGATACTGAAGTCAATATTAACAATGTTCTCCTTATGACAGGCAATTTTAACATTAGAGACAGTTTATGGGACCCGTCTTTCCCTTTTCATGCTTCTATTAGTGATGATCTCATTATGATAGCAGATTCATTCGACCTCACTCTCTCTTCCCCAACTAACCCAGGTCCTACTAGATTTTCAGATACTGCTGGAGAATCGAACTCCGTTATCGATCTTATGTTCCTCCAGCATGGCTCTGATGAACTGGACAATCACTCTATTTTACCTGAATGGCGTCTCTCTTCAGACCATGCACCTCTCATTATCGACATTCCCATCTTTGAAGAAATCATTCAAACATCCAAACTCGCTATATCCCCGAACAGCAAACAAGAAACCGAGTTCATCAAGGATGTTATCTCAAATTTCAGCAAATTGGACACATCTAATATTGAAGACATCGACAAACTTGATCAGATTGTCAATCAACTCAGTGTAATTGTCGAACAAATGTGGTTCAAAAATGCTAAGAAATCTAGATCCTCCAAACATTCCAAGCAATGGTGGTCGGAATCTTGTAGAAATGCTCTCAGTACATACAGGTTGGAGAGAAGTCGCGAAAACTGGAAGTCTTTCAAATTGGCTGTCAAGAATGCCAAGCAAACGTTCTTCGACGATAAAATCCACGAAATCATGAACAAGAGTTAAGGCCCATGGGAATTAATGAATTGGGTCAAGAAGAGAAAACTCCCTGCAATAGAGGCCATTAAACACAATGATTGCCCTTGTCTCACTCCCAAGAGTTTATGGAATGCTCTACACAGCACTTTCAACACTGCGCTCCACCGTTAGGTTGATGTCGAAATTCTCAATGAACTTGCACAAAAACCATCTCAGAATTGGGGTTCTTTTTCTAGATCTGAGTTCTTATCAGCGATTAGCAAATGTGCTGACTCATCCTCGCCTGGACCAGATAGACTGACATGGCGTCATTGGAAAATCATTGTCAAGAACAACACCTGTCCTTCTAATGTCATTAATATCGCTGATGCCTGCATTAACCTCGGACATTGGCCTAGATATTTCAAAGTATCAACCACGGTTGTCATACCAAAGCCAAACAAATCGTCATACGATAACCCGAAGGCCTTTCATCCAATCGTCCTCCTCAACACTCTAGGCAAACTCATAGAAAAAGTTATTGCTGAACAACTCCAATTCACGGTCGCCTCCAACAACTTCATCCATCCGAGCCAACTTGGAGGTCTTAAATTCAAATCCACTGCAGATGCCAGCATTGTGCTTACCCACATCGTTCGGTCTGGTTGGGCCAAGGGAAAAGCTACGAGCTCTTTAGCGTTCGACATATCCCAATTTTTTCCTTCTTTGAACCATCGCTTCCTCGTTCTTATCCTTGAGAAAGCTGGTCTTGATCCTAAAGTTGTTTCCTTCTTTTCGAATTATCTAACTCAAAGAAGTACGAAATATCTTTGGAACAATTTCTTATCTCCTCTATTTGAAGTAAACATTGGGGTTGGACAAGGTTCTGCGTTATCCCCTATTCTTTCTTCGCTCTATCTTTCTCCTCTTCTTTTCATCTTAGAAAATAGGTTTAAAAATCTCAATATTCCGATTTCTATTCTGTCTTTTGTCGACAATGGTCTTTTCATTGTTCAGGACAAATCTTTCCATATTTCTAATTCACATCTTTTTTGCAGCTATAATATTCTTTCTAAACTTCTTGACAGTTTTGGTCTCGTTATCGAACATTCCAAAACTGAAATTTTCCATTTCAGTAGATCTCAAGGCGTTTTCAATCCTCCTCCCTTGGATCTTTCTCCTCTCGGGGGACCAATACTATGACCCAAAGACTCGTGGAGATATTTGGGGTTCATCTTCGATTGAAAACTATCTTTCCACAAGCATATCGACCATTATGCTAACAAAGCATTATCGATGGTCAAGTGCATGAAGCTTCTTGGGAATTCGTCTCAAGGCATCAACCCTCTTCAAAAACGTCTTCTATATAGATGTTGCGCCCTTCTAATAGCCTTATATGGCTTTCAATTATGGTTCTATAACAGAGCCCCAATGTCTTATCACATGAAAGCTCTCAACAAGATGCAAAAAAGAGCTGCTATCTGGATACTGGGGGCGTTCAAAACATCGCCTTTAGAAGGAATTGAAGCGTTGGCTGGACTAATTCCAGTGAAATCTCATCTTCAAAAAATCACTAAAAGGTCTCAAATTCGTCCTTTCAAGCTTCTGAAAAACCACATATTGAACAACCTGCTGGACGACTCTCCTCATCAGTCCAATTTGTTCAATTCTCACAACATGGGCTCTTTGACCAACCGGCAAAAAGTTTTAGCCAAAGGCCATCTTATCAATTCGAAATTCAAATCTTATGGAATTTTTCCTTCTTTTTCTCCTCTCGATCCTGAATTTGCTCCAGGACATCGTATTATTGACAATTTTTCTAATTGTTTTTCTTTTAATTTAGCTAATAAAAAAGAAAAAGAAAAAAACAATCATCACACACAAGAACTTGACAAAATGGTTATACGAAACTCTTCAGATCCAAACACTGCCTTGGTTATAACCAATGCAAGCATCAAGAATGATATTGCCATGTCTATCTCGCATATTCATTCAGCCAAATGCCCTCTTATCAAAACCATCCATCACGCCTCCTTTGTAACGAGTTCTGAGGTGGAATTATTCACTATAAGGTGCGGCATCAACCAAGCATGTTTGTTGAATAATGTCTCCAAAATCATCGTTGTTACAGACTCCATCCATGTGGCCAAGAAAATTTTCGACACTGGATCTCATCCATTCCAAATTCATTCTGCTGTAATTCTCAGCAATCTGCGGAATTTCTTCATTGCTAATGACTCCAATTCTATCGAGTTCTGGGAATGTCCTAGTAGACTCAAATGGAGATTCCACCATGAAGTAGACAAAGACTCCAAGTCCTTTGTGGTTACGCCTTCCTACCCAAGCAAAATCTCTTGGGAATATTGCAAGAAGTCCGACAGCAATGAACTTATTAAACTTTGGAAGATGACGTTCCAAGTATCTGAAGGGAAGGGCAAAAACTTTCTTGAGTTACTCGACGACGATCTCAATGTTGTCGAACCTTCCTATGCTAAAGGTGGTCCATGGCTACAGCTATTCGGTCACTCTAACTCGTTATGTGCTCGGGCTACCAGAGCAATTACTAATCATGCGCCCATCAGAGAGTACAGACTTCGATTCTTCCCTAACATGGAATTTTCATGTCCATGCAACGAGTATCCAATCGAGTCAAGGAGACATATTCTTTACAATTGCAAAAGATTCAACAGATATTGGAACCCTAGAAGAGACACATTGAAACATTTTGTTATGTTTTTGAATGCTAATCCGAATGCATTTGCATTCCATGACAGTTTAGTTTCTATTTAAGTAGTTCTGTGTCTTTTCCCTCTTCTCTACTTGACGATTAGTTTGATTCTTGTCTTCTTCTTCTTTTTCTTTCTCTTCCTGTCATGTTGGCTCTTTTCTCATGTACATAGTTACGAAAGTAGCTACCACGGTCTGCCTACACGCTCCGTGTAATAAATTGTTGATTTAAAAAAAAAAAAAAGTGTCACATGATTGTGTGACTGTGACTGTGACATGTAACAATTAGAATGGAGCTGTTGATTTATAGCAGATAAGAATAGAATATTCATGAAGCAGAGATCAATAGGTCATTATCCACAGTGGATGACAGATGTATGAACCAGTATGTAACATGTAGCACATATAGCGATCTAGCGAAAGAAAACAAGTATGCTGAGGGGGAGAGCTTACAGAGTTCGATTGTGCCCTCAATCTCAAGAAGACTAGGATCTGTAGTGCGAAATTTTGTACTGCAAGTATACTTTAAGAATACTCAAGTTCAT
>JAJOHK020000789.1:0-19615 GCA_022457215.2 Leucocoprinus gongylophorus
GCTGTCATCGCCACAAGCCGCGGCGTGAACCCGGGCATATGCGTTTTCCTCACCAATGGTGGCTCCGCAAAATCAATCAGTTACTCTGGTGTTCCCAACCACGCTAACTTCTTTGAGTCTGGCGGCGCGCATGATGTCTGCACTAATGGCCCGACTATCGTCACCGGTCCTGGCTCTGGATGTGCCACCGGGCCCCCTGGGTAAGCCCCCTGACTATTGATAAAGCGATGAACCGATGATATATTGGTGTAGATTCAACCTCCAGAGTTTTAACATCTCTTAAACTGATTGTCCGAGCAGGTAGAGATAGCTATCGCACGTTCCGAGTCCTCCAGAAGCGATATGTATTGAACTAAAACATTTGTTGAAGTCGAAATGAACATGTTTTTGAGCCTATGTGAATGTCCTACCAGCTGGTATGAGCTTGCGCTACACGCGGTAGGCAGTGAGCAGACTTCTGCGTCAACGTTCGCTTTGAGAAAATATATTAATAATAGTCTCATCATCCAGGTAGACTCAGATCATCCGGACTCTCGCAGTTCCTTTGCCCCTCCGTCAGGTTTCTATTCAGATCCTCTTCCCATGCGACCGATTGAAGCGATGCTCCAGGTTTGAGTTCACAAATATCCGACTCAGAGTCTTTAATCTGGCTCACCACATGTTTCACCTGGTTGAACGACCTCCGATATGCTTTCTTATCGATGATAATTGCCAGCATACCTCAGATACAGATTTTCTCATGCTTCGACTTCCCTGCTCGCTGTCTTCATCGCTGCTGTCTTATCTTATGCAATGATCATTCGGTGCCTTTAATAAACTTGAACAGTCTGTTATTATTTCGTTGCCAATTTTGCTACCATACTCTTAGCTAGACTGCCATCCTCTTTACATCCTCTTTACATCCTTTCTATCGGCCCTCTGAAATTGCTTACTCAACACGCACCAGTCACACCATACCGCAGTCGTACCATGCCGAAATTTAGTTATATCAACCATCCAGGGACGACGCCATGCTCCAACACAGCCCGCATCAACATCTAGAAGCCATGGAGAGCGTCTTTTGTGCGGTGAGGTGCCAGTATTCCCCCATCTCTTAGCCTCCTTGCTGCATGGTCAACTATTCTACCCACGGAGACTACGGTGTTGAAGTGATGTCGCTCTGCGACGTCACCGATCTCCTCTCCATTATTATACCTATCAATTCATATGCGTGTCAGCATTATTGAGAAAGTATTCAAGTGGAGTGGAGTTTTTAGGTGGGGATGGTGGAGTTGACGAGAGCTGGCAATATAGTAGGGATGCCAAACTCTGCAGACTTGTCATCAGATAGCGGAGTTGGCAGTTCTCTTACATCAGTTCTCTTACATCCACTCCCCCTTTCAAATTACTGTTACTCAAAGAAAGAGGTACTTGTAAGGAGTTCCGGAACTCTGGAAGTGTCTAGAAGCTCATTCTAAGAAAATGCTTAGGTAATCATTGTGATCTTATCTACATCTCTTGATCTATTGCTGCATCCCTATCTACCCCTTCCCTCTTTGTCAATTATCATACTTAGAATTATTAGATAATCATATTTAGTAGCCTGTATTGTAAGTGTTGGCTGAGATATGATGTCATGAAGATAAACTTTCTATTTCTTCTCTCTTAATCTATTATCTTTCTCTCTATTTTATACTCTTATTAAAGCAGATCACTTTGATCTTATCCAGTTAATAGTTTAATGGACTGCTGGGCAATGCTGGAACCAACTTGGCACAAACTTCATTCAGCTTGTATCTCTACAAACAGTGGACCAATTTTCACAAACTAAGTTGTGCTGTAAAGCCCCAAATGAGGGCTATCTGCACATATATGGGATGTACAAAAGCAACAACAAACAACAGAGATATCAGGTTATTAGTAACTGTAAAATATTCATTTGCTAATATCTCATGAATGGCTGGACGGATTCACATAATCAAACTTATGTTAGAAAGCACTCATCAATCTATCTCTGATGATATATAGTATATTACATAGCAATAAGTATTGATATAGATACAAGCATATTAATGTAGTGACATAATTAGTTACCTTCTAAAATTAGCCTGACAGCTCCCATCAGATATGAGTTTGATTATGTAATGGAAACAGCTTGCACATGGACCATCACTCTTTTGTATATATACTTTTGTGTCTGAGAATTAGATGTTATAATCTAAAATCCTTAGAGTCGGATAATAAAACAACTCTTATATTGAGTAACACAAGAGAACTCAATAGAGATCCCTTTACAAAGTAGTTTACCTTATATACTACTACCAATAGTCTGTGCTCACTACTGTGCACCCTACTCTAAATGACTATGTGTAGAACATAAGGCCAGCATTGTTGTGGCAACCACTTATCACAAGAACAAATGACAGCACAAGCAATAAAATCTCTTAATAGAATTATCAAGTGGGGAATTCACAAGAGAACTCGACAAGGAGCCTTTTCTTAATTAAGGTCCTATTTATACAAAAGTCTCATGGTCCATGCTACTAATAAATAACCCTGCCCTTATATCCATACTCTATCCTCATTCCTGCCTCATGTCCTACTTAAGGCCACCATGTATGCTCCAGGTGCCCTGACATCATCTTCCAGACCCTTTCATCAAGTTCTAGGCTTATGATGTTACATCATGTGATCTGTCATGTGACTTCCTTGTCATGTGCCTGATTTATCGTCCTTCCAAAAAATAAAATAAAGAAAAAGAAAAGTAAAATCATAAAAAATGAAAGGAAAGAGAATAAAAATTGTCAGCATTCAATGTCCTATAACAAGCATGTGTTGTTCATGCTGTATGATGTCACTTGTTCTAGAACTTTCTACTAAATTTGCCTATGTCTTGTGATTTGTCTTGTACAGTGTGATCAATCAACCCTAACCCTAGTTGTTCTAAAAATAGAAAATAGAAAATGAAAAGAAAAGAAAAGAAAATAAGTCAAGTCCACTTTCTTCGATCTTGACATTAGATCTCAGACTCAACAATATCAATTTATATTATTTATCATCAATCTTTATTCTTTATCATCTGTATTGATCTTAATCATCATTGCCATCATTATTAAACTTCTGAATCACTCCTAAACCTCTGAGAGTACATCCAAGGTTCAGATATTATAAATAAGTAAGTAGTTCATTTTGTGATACAACTATATAGTTCTACCAATGCTTAGACTAGAACTGTGTAGTCCATACTGTGCTGATATTTCTTTTTTTTACTTATAAAGGACTCAATTGTAGAGTAATGAACCTCAGCCATTCACTTCAAATAGATTATAGAGCTTGGGAATTAAGTTAATAAAACTCTACCACTCTATTTAGTACAAACATATTTGAGACATTTTCTCAAGAGTTTTCTTCAAGACCAAAACTCTTTCACTTGATCAGGTATTAGTATCTTCTACAATGCTAGTGGCTATCCAATATTTTTTTGACCTCCCACTTCTCTTCTCTATTAATAATAGGAGAGGACTTGAACATCTCTCAAATATTAGATTCTCAGGTACAGCAATATTGTAGCAACCAACACCATAATGGTAAAGGCATACACAAACTTAGAGCAGGACTAGTATATATATATCACTCTCATATTGTAGTTTACAAGAAAAACTCAATAGAGAACCTTTTACATCAATATACATGTTGGTTTATGCTCAACATATTACATATCCTAAAGTCTATACATTATCTATGAGTTTACCATATCATAATGTTATATAACCCTCTATTACTAAATAAAAGAAACCAAAAGAATAGAGTTATATTATAACAAGCAGTGAGCTTAACTATATAAAACACCAGATATAGTCTTCAGAGTATGGAGGAAGCTTTAAACAGTATGATATAAATCTTACTTACTTTTCTACCACATAATATTTGAGACAGCATCATGACAATTTCATAGATGGACACATTATATAGATATCCAAAGTATCTAGATATACATTATCACCAGAGCAGAGTATATTGTTGTAGTACTATTTTATGTTATCTATTATTACAGTATTTTTAAATAGCAGATTTTACTTCCTCAAGTATAGATTTTATTTGCTCTATGAACTTTAAGACACCTTCTAGCTTAGACTCTTGTTGATGAGGCTCAAGCCTTATTCATGGAAGGTGCTTAGTATTAAGGAAGAATGGTGGCTACTTTGTAAAGGAATTGTTACGACCTTAAGCTAGAGCTTAGATTGTACTTAGGCAAAGACTTGGGGGAAGATAAGGGATTGTATAAAATGGTAAAGCATAAGGATACAGGATAGTATCTATGCTATATATATGAGTATGACATGAGAAAACAATGTTCAGTACATGAGGTATATGAATAAGACAACATGAGGAAACTATGAGGATAAAGTAAGGTTGTAGTACCTACTACATGAGGTGCTGACTGAGATCACTATGGCACAGCTGATTGTATCATCATACCCTTTGCCCTTCCCTATGTTGCATCCTAGAGGCATTGATCATAACAGGAATACACATAGTTGTTATGCTGAAACTCCACTAATGGTAGGAGATCATACTAGTTATTCTGCTACTTATTGACAAAAGTCTGGAGGTATTGATCAAGCTTCTAGTTTACTTTCTCAGTCTGACTATATAACTAAAAGTGTTATACTATAGAAGATGAAATCTCAACTTCTAAAAGATGGTAAAGTTTCTTGGTAAACAGCACAATGAACTGCAAGCCTTTATTAAAGACAACACAAGTGGGGATGCTACAGTGTTTCCATACATAGTACAAGAAAAGCTTTATAGTGATAATAGCATGGGTTGAGATAAAGTGTACCCTCTTAGACACAGAGTCTATCATAGTTATTACTATATCAAACTACAATAACTTCTGAAGTTCTACAACAAAGTCCATACTAATGGTATTCTATCTTGCATTTGGTATAGCTAGTGGTTTGAGTTCTCCAAGTAGTAAGAAATATATAGGCATAGTCCACAAGCAAAGGTCACAAGTACTAATATATTGCCTGAAATATCTAGACAATTAGGACTACCAATAACTTTGAAACATCAATTCTAGCATCTTTCAACATCCAGCATGACCAGTAGTCTTTATATTATAATAGAGTAAGACAATGAATTGATAGAGATCATAGATGTTGGAAATAGAAATTTTGCTGTAGAATAGAAGTGATCTATCAGTTTCTAACTACTCTGAAGAATATACAGACTATATAGATAACTGTAGCTCTAGTCACTGGTTCTTGGTAACCAAGTCTGTTATTATGTTACATATTTGTTAGAAGATTTTATTCATTATCTTTAAATGCCTGACCTTTTATTACTTAAGATATTAGAAACTCCAGCTTGAGTAAGACTATGTTCTCATTGTTATGTAATCTATCTCTATGATCTGATTGATATGAAAGTGCATCCAGTTTACCTATAGGCTTGCCTAGGTGGTAGTGTAGTACAAAATTGAATCTTGCCAAGTATAATGATTAGCAAGCTTGTCTATGGTTAAGCTTTTTGGCTGTTATGAAGTACTCCAAATTCTGGTGATTCATTCAGATTTCCACAGAGTTCACTACTCCTTTGAGAAAGTGTCACTATTTTTAATAGCTCATATAATTGCCAATATCTTCTTATTATATATTACATAGTTTCATTTTACTAGAGAGAGAGACTTGCTAAGAAATACCATAGGGTGCTACTTACTATCTGTTTTAGACAGTTGAAAAAGAACAATTTCTATTAAAAATTCTAAGCTATCTACTTCTATCTGAAAAAGTATAGAGTATTGTGTAACCAAAGTCATATGAACTTAAATTGACTCACAGGTCAATGTATTAGAATATATATGAAGAGAGAACTTAACAGAGCTCATATTAGAAAATGCCAGAACATTCTATAACATATGACTATTATGTGACCTGGTCATGTGATTCCTTATGCTATCTGAATACTATAAATGGAATTTTTTGATATAAAAGATAGAAATAGAACTAGTTCAAAATGGAAAAGAGTCTATCTACATAATTTTATAATATGATGGTATTAGAGAAGGTTAGAATAGGTTTAGAAGTGATGGCCATTTTCAAGAAGTTGAAAGCATTTTATTGGTTGGCAGTGCATGTCTAGATACTATTGCTTCCAGTGAGATCAAAAAAAGAGTATACTACATTTGAAAATCTACAAATAATTGTCAGTGAAGCTAAAAAATGCTTGCAGGTTAGTACAATTTTGTGGGACTGGCCAGTCACAAATTTTGGTTGCTTTTACCAGATTTATCTCAACTTAATTCTTTAAGATGACCAAATCTAGGTACTCAATCCATTGCTTTATTTTTGAGAACAATAATACAAATTTTGCTCAGATAAGACTTCCAAGGCTCTGTAGACTGCTTTGTGACACTCTTCCAATATCACAGTGAAGATTAGAATATTGTCCAGATACACATTTATAATTCTTTCAACTATGAGGCTATGAAAAATGTTATTCATTATAGTTTGGAATATTACCAGACTATTAGTTATGCTAGTAAATATTACCAAGGGCTCAAAAATTCCATAGTTAGTAAGAAAAAATATGTCTTTAACTCATTTCTGGACTTGATTTGGACATTGTTGAAATCCTAGTAAATATATAGCTTAGTAAAGTACTTAGTACCCTAAATTTGTGGAATAAGCTTGGAGATTAAAGGAAGCAGATACTTGTTCTTGGTAGTTATAACATTGAATATCCTGTAGTTCTATACTGTTGTAGCAACCACTTGCTGGAATGGCACTCGTAGTTTGCTTACTTCAGCAAAGCTCTTAACTGGCTATCTAGTAGTGGGGATTACAGGAGAACTCAACAAGGAGCCCTCACTATATTGTCCACTATATATATACATGGCTCCTAGTCCATGCTACAACAATATCTATCCAGCCCTTAAGTCCATGCCTCTACCTCATGTCCATTACTCATCTACCATGCATCTACCTTAAGGCTACCACGCTTCCTATATGTGCCCTGACATCATATCTTTAATCTCTGCTGTACATGTGCACACCATGTGTACACTATGAGGAACCATTGTCTCTTGACGTCATCCCTAACCCTAACTCCTTCTAGACTCTTCCCGATTCTTCTAGACCCTAAGTCCTTCCAGACTGCTCTAGATTCTATCACATGACTTCCAGGTCATGTGCCTATCTTTTATTTCTCTTCCATTGTAGACTAATAATAATACTAACTATATCTGTCCAGCTAACCCTAACCCTAGCCAAAGTCTGTCCACACTCTCGTCTTATAACATGTACTAGCTGAAAGAAGCCATCCTTCTTTTCAATAAAGTATGAAGATTTTCTATAAGGAAGACATTAAGCTCTAACTTCTCTGCAGATGACAATAGATAGATATTAGACAATTTAGGCTCAGCTCTGAGCACCAGTTTAATAGTATAACCCTATATACAGTAGTCTGAAAGTATGTCAAAGTGTCATATGTTAAAGTTTAACTCCATGAATAATCTATCTTCAATAGTAGTATCAAACTCTATGAGGACTTGGTCTTCCACAGTGGAGTTTACTTCTATCTTAACCCCATATCCAGTCAGTGTCTCTCTATAGATTAATTCAATAAAATATCTTGTTATGATTCAAGCTCAAGTGTAAGAACAAGAAAAGAACCTTGTTACAGTAACTAGCAGAGCCCATAAGGTTTTGTGGACTTTGACAACTTCCAAGAAGTCCTAAGCATATGTTCAATTGACTTAGTACAATCACATTCACCTCCAGAAAGTCCCAAGAGAACAGAATAAGGACTTTTAGAGATGATAACTATCTTAAATATTACTAGAATATATTCCAATCTAGCAAAATAATGCTGATATATCTGGGGAATGATAGTGACCAAATAGTCAGAAACCCAAATAGAAGTATCTAGAAGAATTACTAAGGAATAGAAGAAGCTCACAATAGTAACAATTAGAGCAGAACAGTATTAGAACATTAAGAAGTATGATGTGAGGTTTGACTATGAGGAGTAGCAGTATTGGTATAAAAGAGACTGTAGAGTCATATGGAGACAGAGAAGTGTTGATTAATAGAGAATGAGAATATTACAGGATTAGGTGGGGTTTGGATACTTAATTTTTGAATAAAGACAAGTCTTTTTACAAATCTTGTATTAGAGTTAATACAAGAGAACTCAATAGAGTTTCTAGTACAGAATGTTTACCTTATGTATGTTAGCTAATAGTCTGTGTAAGACTACTACTAACCTATTCTAAAGACCATATATACTTCATGAAGTCAATATGCTATAGATATATTATATGATATCATCCTTTTAGAATCTTCTATATTTTTCTCATATGTCATGTGATTGTGTAACTATGACTGTGACATGTGTTATATCACACTATAACCCTAACCTTAAGTCCTAATAAAGAAAATAAAAGAAAAAGAAAAAGAAAAATAAGAGAGAAATAAAATAATAATAAAAAAGTCTATTATCTTTAATTCTGATATATCTGCCTAGCTTGGAGCTTGGGTCAGACACTGACTTCACTTAATGTAGATAACTACTATTATAATTGCTATCTTATATTTAAACAGATATTTGTCTCATACTTTCTATAGTTTGGACATATATTAGAACTTATTCCATTTTCTAACTTATATTTACTGCACATTGTGTCTTTCTTATCTAGTATCAGTTAGTAGTTGAGACCTCCTTATACTTCTCCTATATTTCACTTATTGCTTTTCTCAAGAACATCTTTATTCTTTCTTATAGTCAATAGGTATATATAGTTGTAGATACAATTCTGTATCCTTATCCTTTACCAATTGATCTTTCTTTCTTTCTTACTCAAGTCTTTGCTCAAGTTGAAACCTGAACCAAGTTATAATTGTAACAACTACAAAATTATGTAGTAACAACATTACTTAAGTTTCTAAGTATTTTATATTTTTCTTTATAATTAAGAACTATTAAATTAATACACTTTGCTATTAGCACTCTTTCTTTTTAATTCCATTTCAACCTCTAAAGTTGTGACTAAGCAATATACAAATAGTATAGCACATAAGCTGAAGCCAAGGTTATTCTGAAAAGCCTGTAATACTGTAGAATTTGATAAATTCTTATATTTATCAAACTCTGACTAACCCTGTAGTCTTTTGCCCTCAAATATGAATTATGTCAGACACAAAGTCTTTCTTTGTAAAAACAAAATCAAACCTCTGAACATAGAGGAAATGTATAGAGGTAATGTTTTATCTTTATTTATTTATTTATTTATTTTACCAAAAAGCTCTAGAAAGGTACTGTGAAGGAATGACCACAATATAAAGGTCCAAGGATTCAAAAACAAGTAGGTTATATAAACTTAGTCTCTCAGCTCCTCTACATATTTATCAGACATATGAGAGGAAAAAGGGCTAGAGTAGTAGGTATTTAGAGCTCTTTCCTATTGCTTATCTACTTTCTAGATATCTTGAAAACCAGAGTAGCAGGTAAAGCAATGCATCATGACAATCTCTCTCTTTTCTGCTAATTAATCTCAGGATTGTATACTTTGAGCCAGATGAGTTCAAGGATTATGTTTGGATTGCTTAGACTGGAGACAGTAAGTAAAGTTCACTTTAAGTCTAAGTATGATTTGTAACAGAGTATGAAAGTTTTCAAGTGTTCATGCCATGCTTCTCTACAAAATCCAGTTGATAAATATCTCTATAACTTCCAAGTCTACCAGTATTCATACAAATAAAGACTTAAATATATTAGAAATTTTGAGATAAATAGATAGATATAGCTAGACTTTCTAGGCATTGAGAGTACTGATGGTTTGTCACTAAGAAAGCTTCTTTTCTTATTTATAATGTCAAACAGGTGAAGGAGTGTCTACATAGGTGTTAGAATTATTAAAAGTAGACTTAGATGTTTCATATTTTTTTCTTTTATTTTATTTTATTTCATATAAAGAAGATTTACAGCAGACAACATCATGGCTATGGTATCCTTATGAAAAGCATATGAATGTTAGGATGGGTTATATGTAAATATATATAGACTATAGTCTGAATGTATATAAGATAGATTAGATTGTACTTAGAACTCTATCAAGTTCACTTATATTAATCTAATATAAAGTTTTTATTAGGCTAACTCTATAACATTCAGCATGAATGATCTAGAAAATTGATTGGATGGTAGAAAGCTTATTGAACTATAGATAAAAGGAAAGAAGCATAACTATCTTGTAAGTAGTACCTGAATAAATTCTGAAATTAGAGTAGTAGTGATAACTTGATAAACTATGAAAAATTAGCAGTAGTGTTTGATGCTTGTGTAAAGAAAGGGAAAAAGACTGCTATAAGCTTTCTTAGTGTTTAAGACTTGATTCTGAATGAAGTGGTTGGTATCCTTACAGTTTCTCTGTTACTTCAATCCATAAGCCTAAGTTATAATAATAAAGTAGATAAACAGATGTGTCTGTATAGTTATTAGAATCTTCAAGTATATTCTTTTACCTAAATTACAGTGAACATTATGGAATCACTTAGATATCATGCTTATTATATCTTCTTCTACTTCTTCCACTTTACTGATCTCCATTATTTTTGGTTTTTTCTTCATTTTTAAAATATTCACTTTGCATTCATATATTGGCAAACATCTCATTATTTAAAATTCTTCTCTCTCTTAGTTGATTTCAGGATTGTACATATCTAACTAGAGCATTTCTAAGATTACATTATACTTTTCTGTATTGTACAAATCTATATTTACTCTTTATATGTATATCTGATAGTATAGGTTTACTTCTATCTCATATTTGATTGCTCCTCTCCTGTTGTACATTCTATCTATGTTTTTTACTGGTATTGGTTGTTTTCACTTAACAAGCTCAAACTCATACTCTTCTATGAACTCAGAGTACATAAAAAGCCTTATTATTTTAGAGTTTAGAAGTATCTTAGATCTGAGTATAGCCTGCACTATTCATAACTTGCTCTGTTCTGAAAAGTAAGAACCCCTTGAATCTGGGATCTGGCTTTTTCTTTATGTCTAACAATCAAGAATAAGTAGAGAGTGATAGAACAAAACATTAGAATAAAAGGTTATAGTGAATAAGTTTGATATCAAGTTCTACTATTGTAGCTACTACTCTTAAATTGTACTAACTAGGTAAATAAAAATAACAAGAGAAATCAACAAGACTAGCTATTATAACTATGTTTTTTGCCTATAATCTATATATTTCTCAAATATTACTTCTGCTCCTACTCTGTTCTCTCAGTTTTCCTATCAATTTGCAGGAAAATTTTTATAGACAGTTTTGTTTTTATCCTTAACATTGCATTCAAACATATTATCTCTAAGTAATCTTGCCAACTATTCTACTGATGTTTTTTTAGTTATTATGATAAATTATGATATTTTCAGAAAGCTCTAATACTAATTACAACTCTCTACATACTTCTTAATCTTCTTCTTCATTTCTGATGACCAATAATTTCTTGTAACTATTTCCTACTGTCCTCTATGTTCTGCTACTAGTGTATTGTGATACATCCAGATTACTTCTAGTCTCAAGTTATTATTCCATTTTTATACTAGAAAATATTTTTTGGTAGTATAAAAATATTATATATAGCATTGTTTCTTTCTCTCTTACCACTATCTTGTATGGTAATGCCTATAAGATAATTAGCAAGTACATTACATCCTTTTACTTCAAAACCTCAAAACAAACAACTAGAACTCTCTAAATTTTACTTAATGGATATTAAAATTAATATGCCTAGAGGACATTTAGTGTCTCTTAGCCTCAACAGTTTCAGAGGAACATTTGTCAATTCTGCTGTATCTTCCATAGATTATGCAAATTGAGTACAAGCATAGGCTAACAGCTTGACTTGGGCTGAATAAGTTAAAAATGGGGAGGATCAAAGCTCCTCTCTGTCCCATATACCTTTGAAGAAGGCAACAACAGACACTGCACTATTATGCCAGAAAATGCTTTTCTGCAAAAACAAGTAATCTCATAAGGTTTTTAAGCATATAAGACCTTATTGAAAGCATTAGCAAGAAGATCTTATACTTCTAGATGACACCTCAGGCTCTCTCAAGTGGGTACTGGCCAGAGAGATGTTATGGTAGCTGTTAAACAAACTAGACTTCAGACTTGAAGCTTATTAGAACAGACTTAGCAGAGTATTGTAAAATGCATAGCAATCTGCTGCTCCAGCTTGTATGTGTACAGATATATATGCCATAATACTGTTCTCTAAAGAACTATAGAAAAAGCAATGTCATCCACTTGAGAATGACTAGCTATGAAGAATATGTACTTATAAGAGCTTTTTACTAAGTGACAAATGTTCAGAAGGTTGAATAAAATAGGAACACACTATATCAGAACCTGGTAGAGTTTAGAATGTAGAAATGAGAAAGGGTGACTATGGAGATATGAAAAGAAGAATGAACTAGATCCTAGTAAGTAGAAATTAATCATTGGATTGAGATCAGGTTGTAGATGAAAAAATAGCCATGTGCTCTCAAGACTTCAGAGCTTCATTTATTGTTTCAGTTTACATTCTCTAGTTCTATTCTTTGTATTTTTAGAATAATATATAAGCTATAAGTGAAAGAAAGTAAAGAAAGAGGACTCTTATCTGAACATCCCCACTTGAGAGCAGTTTAACTTCTCTTTTATTATGTGAGTGTCATTAGTACCCACTATTACTTGCAGATGAGTTTCAGAAAGTTCTAGTAGTCTGGGAAAGGCTGGTAAGGTAAATATTAGTTAGTATCTTCAGTTGTAAGGTTTGAATTGAGAGATGCTTTTGAAGTACATCATCTGAGATGGATAGTGTTATTGGAGACTCTTAAGAAGCTTTACAATCTATTCACTAGATTTTCCAAAGGAGCTTATCACACAGTATAAGGTTTACTGTTTAGGAGTGTATTAGCCAGAGAAAGTATTTGTAAGCAGATAATACTTGTATATTCCTTTTAATATCCTTCTTACTTTCATCCTTTTGTATTCATGAGAGCCTTTTTATATGTTCTAATCATTCTTTATATTATTTATTTTATATATTCTATTGATTTCTAATGCTTATAATATTCTCTTTAAATTTTTTAGTATACAGTTAAGAGCTAGTGTTACATAGTTTTTGTTGTACTCTAGCATAACATTTTTTCTGCTTGATCCCTGTCAATGATATAGTGAAAAAGGATCAGAAGTAAGAGAAAGCATTTAGAAAGTTAAAGGAGAGATTCACAAAAGAATTAGTGTTAGTAGTACCAGACTTAGATAAAAAAATGAGAATAGAAGTTGATGCATCTGATTATGTAATAAGAGAGATATTATCTATGGAGTGTGAGGATAGACAATAGAGACCAGTAGATTACCTCTCAAAATCTCTCAATGAGATAAAGAAGAACTACAAGATTTATAACAAGGAGATGTTAGTAGTAATTAGGGATTTGGAAACTAGAGATATTTATTAGAAGATGTTGGGGTAACTGGGCAGAAGAGCAAAGCACTTCAAATCTCCAGGAAATCCTAAGTCTATTGTCTAAGAAATACTAAACTATATACTTATCTCTAGGAAATTGTAAGAGAACAGAATGGGAATTTCTGAAGGTGATGACTATTCAATATGATAACATGTCTATTTTAATGTGTCAGAATTATGTTTACATAAGCAAGGAATAATGATACTTAAGTAATTAGAAACAGTTCAGAATAAAATGACCAAATTGAAAGAAAGCTAAAGTACTTAGCAAGTACTTCCAGAGTATTGAAAAGTGGAAATTGGATGAGAAAATGACACTAACAGATTTTAGAAGACTACAGTGCATTGCAGAAGAGCAAGAGAGTACTGGAAAGAGAAGTTAAATAATATATCTAGATAGTTAGGAATATTGGTATGCAGCTTGAAGGGGTCTAGAGTGCAGGAAATCAAATAGGCAGATGAGTGTAAATGTGGGAAAGAATTATGGGACATAGATCAGCCAAAAAATGTGGAAGAGAAAAGTCTCAGAAGAGCCAGTTCCCTTACAGAAGGTACAAAGTTCAAGTTTAAGGTCTAGATAGACCATAAGAACTTGAAATATTTTATGAAAGCACAGAAATTGAATAGAAGACAAGCCCATTGGACATTATATCTATCAAGATTCAATTTCACTTTGAAACATGTGCCAGAAACAAAAATAGGAAATGTAAATGGACTTAATAAGAGACTAGGTTGGAAAATAGGAGTAAAGAAAGATAATGAAAATCAAAAATTAATTAAAGAACAATGGATTTGTAGTTTAGCAGAAGTAGTAATAGAAGGACCAGAAGTAGATATAATAGCAAAAATAAAAATAGCTAGAAGAAAAGACAAGGAAGTAGTTAAAGTAGTAGAGAAGAGATGATGAATAGCAAGTGGAAGGAGATTTAGTGTTAAAAGAGGGAAAGGTATATATGCCAAAGGATAAGAAGTTGAGAGTAGAGATAATTTGGTTATACCATGATATACTAGTACCAAAACATAAAAGAAGATGGAATATAACAGAGTTGGTAACAAGAAACTACTAGTGGCCAGTGGTAATAAAAGATGTAGGAAAATACATAGATGGATGTGATATGTGTCAAAGAATAAAGAGTAGAATGGAAACACTAGTGGGGAAGTTGAAGTTGAGTGAGGTACTGGAGAAACTATGAATACATCTGATAGTAGACTTTATTACTCAGTTGCTGTTAGTAGTTAGAAAGGATGCAATCATAGAAGTCTGTGATAGGTTGTAAAAAATGGCACATTTTGTGGCAATAACAGAAGGAACATCAGTAGAAGGATTGGCAAGGTTTTTCAGGGATAATTGTTATAACTTAAGATCAAGAGATAGGTTAAAAAAGAAATCTTATATTAGGTTAATATAAGAGAACTCAATAGAGTTCCTAAGTACAATCTGTCTATCTTATATACACTGGGCTTATGGTCCATGCTATACTAAGCCTAGCCTACCCTAAAGAGCATGCATTTGCCTCAAGATCAATATATATAATATATATCATATAATGTTATTGTTTTAAGATCTTTTATGATGTTTTGTATTCTGTATAATTGTGTGATTATGATTATAACTTGTAACTGTGTCAGATGTCATATGATATATGTGTGATATTTATATGTGACATCATGCTAACTCTCAACATTAAGTCTGAAAATAATAAAATAAAGAGAAAATAAAATTGAAATGAAATGAAAATAAAGTTCACCATTTTCAGAGTTCAATAAGAATTATCTTTGTCAATTATCAGACTAGTGAATTACAGTGTAACCACTAGTCTTATATACAAGTACTGACTATAGGAGATGCTTGGGGTTTCAGTGGTTTATCCTCTATTGCTCTGAGTGGAGGTTTCAGTGGTGGAACACTGATAGGAGTATGAATCTACTATGGAAGAGTAAGTCAAATAGGAGTAAGAATTCTGTTATGGAAGACCAAGTCAAATAGGAGTATTCCTATCATGGAAGATGGAATATCCAGATTGCTGCATCACTACTGTGAAGACATGTTGTAAGAAAGGCAGGCTTGTAAATTAGATGTTAAGAAAGCAGTATCACTGCAGGAATGTAATTTCCAGTCAGATAGACTTGACATATGACATATTTTCAGAGTATGTTGTTAGCTTGAATGCATAAAAGACTAAATGTATTATTTCATTCTTTCTGCTTCAAGACTGGGAGCTATTTTTGCTTGCTCTAAAGCTTCTTGTCTTTTTATATGTAAGGTTATTCAAGTTCTTGTTTAGCAACTTTTTAACTAATATTAGACCAGCTCTTGGATTTCTGCTATATTTGAAGATCTTTATTTATTGCTTCATATGCTTGATTGTTGTATGCAAACTCTGTACTTGGTAGCAGGTCTGACTAGTTTTTTGGTCATAATCAACATAACACCTGATATTCTATCTGCCCATCTGTTTGTAGGTGATATACTGTTGACATTGTTAATTCTATCCCCAATAGTTTACACTTCTTTCAAAAGATTTCAGCTGAGTGTTGTATTTCTCTATTTGAGATGATTTGTAGTAGCAATTTATGTAGAAAATAAAATCTATCAATTAATAAATATACCATATATTTAGATGAGAACTTAATATCAATGAAAATGAAGTATGCTCTTTTGATGAGTTTGTTAACATTAACACAGATAGTATTGTAACTTTTGACTTGGACAATTATATTTATAGAAATATTTTTCCAAGGCTTATTAGGCACCTTGTTAAGCATAAGTGGTCTAAAATGTTGCTGTGGGAAATTTTTCATCTGTTACCACATACTACAATTCATAATATATTTCTTGACAAATATTATCATTTTCAGTTACTAGTAATTTCTACAGACCAATTCATAAGTTTTCTATTTTTAACATCCTAAAGATGCCAAATCATGGTATATCAGAACAATTCTTATATCTCAAATTGTTATCCATGCTCTTGGAGATATATAATTCTCTTCTATATAGTAGTAGTTTATTCTTGTAGTTCTAGTTTTGACTGAAGAAGTAACTTTATCTGGCAAGAGTATTGTCTTGACCTTTTTTAAGATTATATCATTATTGTTAGGTGACTCATGAGAAGCCTCTCATGCATTGATTGCAAAGAACTTAAGTTTTGGTAGTACTTGGTTCATGTTATTGAGGTTCATCCCCACCTCATAGTCTACTCTTTAGGACAAGAAGTCTTTAGCTTGTATCATCTTTCCTAGTTTATAATAGAGTACATAGTCAAAACATGTCATGTAAAGAGCCTATCTTGCTTGTCTCCTGGTCAGCTTTTTAGCTGCCTTGAATAATATGAGGTTTTGATAATCCAACAAGATCTTAATTTATATGGATTTTTTTCCAAATAATGTTGATAATGATATCCTTCTAATTCTCAAATTATTGCTAGTAACTCTTTGTCATAGATTTTATAGTTTCTTTTATGGATATCTAATGACTTTAAGAGAAGAATCTAGATCCTAATAGCTAGTGCTTTTGTAATAAGACTGCTCCAGTAGTAAATTTACTTTTATCTGTAGATGATTTGAAAGATTTTTCTTTATTTGGTACTCTTAGAACTGGAGCTATTGTAAAGATCTTTTTTAGCACCTCAAGAATATTTTGTTGCTCTATTTTCCAAGTCCAAATACCATCCTTTTTTTGTCAAATTGGAAAGTAGCCTTGATATTTCAGCAAAGTTCATTAAGAACTTACAAATAGAAATTTGCAAAGCCTAAGAATGTTTTGTACTTTTTAGTGGTACTAGACACCCTAGAACTTTCCTAAGTTCTTCATCAATCTATCTGTCTAGAGATTTTCTTTCTGCTAAAGATACCAGATAGACCTTTATTGGTTTGGAAAGTATTATGTCTTCCTTAAATTCAATTTCATGGTTATACAGTCTTTTGTAATGGTATTCTCTCTGATTTGGTTTTTGAGAACACATTTCCACACTCATATAATCAATTTTACATATGCTTTTCAGGTCTTTGTGTTCTCATAATTTAAGTTTCTATACTAGTTTTTGATTGTTGAGTAGGATTGCAAGTACCATTACCTAGTAGTAATTATCTGGGTCAGTTGTATCTTCTTAGTAAGATATATGGTTGTTAGGGCCTTTATCTCCTATACTGTCCAATGAAGATAACCCACTAATATCCAGTTCAAGGTGAAGCTCATTGGCATCTGCTTTTATATCTTGTATTTTACAGACTTTATAGGCACATGTATCTAGGTACCTAGTAAACTTCCATTGCTCTTTTTGCTAGCTAATTTTGGATTATGTTTGTCCAAGTACAAATATACAATCATCATTCTTTTGTTTCAAAGAGATATTAAGCTGTCTTATGAAATCCAATTTCTATATAAGCTTAGACATGTTTTATTGTTATTATTTTCTACAAAAACTCTGTCAACAAAGTTTGTGGTGGCTCCTAAATCAACTAAAGCATTGGTCTGTACTTTGTTTACTGTATACCCAAAGTGTAACTGAATTTTTCTTTCAAGGGAGGTTTTCTTACTACACATATTATTATAAGACTCCAGTACTACTTCCAAAATTTTCAAGCTAATAGGAGGTATACTTTCCTCTAACTGTAGATTATTTTCTACAGTTCTAATGGAAAATCCAAGTTGGAATTCCCCTTTTCCTTTCTCTTTTGGGATGCTAGAATCAAAGATATCCTTACTAAATGTGCTATTTTTATTGACCTTCTCAGATAGAATATCTAGATTGTTATATTCCTCCTTTTAACAGCTTTACTAGCTATATCTGGAATAACTGATTTTTATTTTTTGAATCTGGTGGAGATGTATTCTAAAAAGGACTCTTTTGAGTTACCTAAGACCAAGATTCAATAAAAAAAGACACTTAAAAGAACAAATAAAAAAGTGAAAAACAACATTGATATTTAAATGGTATGCATGGCTTGGGTAGCATGTGTGAATACAATATCTTTATTTCAGCAGATATAGAGCATAGGTAAAAGAATAAAAGATATTATTTTATATAATGTGAATCTTGATAGAGAAGAGTCAATATTATATTCAGTTTCTCTCACTGGCTTATGGAGAAGAAGTATCAGATCTCAATGTGGTTCTAACCACACTACAAGAGTTATTATAAATGTATTACATGGACCTTATATCAGAATTACAAAGAATGAACTTTATTTATTTTCTTTTTACTTTTTATTTTACTTTTTAATTTGAAACTAGGGTTAGGGTCTAATGTGATGTCACAAGTCACTGTCACAAACCGTCACACTATGATGATGTCACAGTCACATCATCACATACTTATATGATATCATAGAAGAAAGTAGAAGAATCTGAAACAATAATGTTATAACATGTATTTAATATATGGTTGTTTAGAGTAGGCTAAGATAGTAGAGCACAGACCATGAGTAATTAGTATATAAGGTAGACCATCTTGTACAAAGTTCTCTATTGAGTTCTCTTGTGTAAATCCTATACAAGATTTCTTTTCTTAATTTACTCTAAGGTCTTGAGATCATAACATTTTAGATCACTCAGATTAGCTTGCTATCAAAAACATCCAAAAGATGTCTTATAGCTAAATAAGATACAGAATCTTCTCACTAAACCTATTCCCATCTTAATAGAAGTAGACTTCTCTAATATCTAAGGATAAGCAAATAAGAGATTAGATTAAGGCTATTCTAGGACTGCCACCACAGTAAAAAACCAAAGGTTTTCTTCACAAGAACTTAGTCCTATTACAGCAGCTTTGTTCTGAGTTTGAAAAAAGTTACTATTTTTGTCAGAAATAGTAACCTCCTCTAAAAAATCCTCTAGATCTTATATCTGAAATAAATACTTTATCTATGCTCTATTACAGCAGCAATAGGAAATACAAGAATAGATTTAACAAACTATCACAAAATAAACTACTTACTTATTTGTGATATCTAAACCTTGGGTACACTCTTAGAAGTTTAGTATCAAAAAATGAGCTACTCACTGGTTGTGATACTTGAACTTAATAGTATTTCAGAGGTTCAGTATAAGAAAATAATGATAATAGGTGATGAGTAGTATCAACAGAAATAATTGATGTTGTTAAGTC
>JAJOHK020000790.1:0-19612 GCA_022457215.2 Leucocoprinus gongylophorus
TTTCTTTATTCTCTCCTCTTAATCTTGAATTTTCACCTGGAAACAGACTGATAGATATTTCTCCCAAACATTTTTCATTTCATTCTTTAAACAAGAAGTGTAAAAGCAGTGTTAATAACTACTTGCACAAACTCAAGGATATTACTCTTTAGATGTCATCTAATCTACTCACAGCAGTTATTGTATCTGATACCAGTATTAAAAAACATATCATCATATCAATAGCTCACATTCATGTTCATGGTAATCCAATTATTAAGACCATCTATCACACTATAAATATTATGTCAACAGAAGCTGAATTATTTACAATAAGATATGGTATCAATCAAGCCACTTATCTTCTGAACATCAAAAGAATTGTTATCATTTTATATTTCTTTCATGCAACTAAAAGAATTTTTGATTCTTCTATTCATCTATATCAAATCTACTTAACAGCCATTTTATGTGAGCTAAGGGAGTTTTTCAAGAGAAATACTGATAATTCTATTAAATTTTGGGATTGTCCTAGCCATTATAACTGGGGTTCACATTCAATCATTAATAAGGAAATAAAGAGTTTCAATTCCATTTCTAATCTTTCTTGTAAATCTTCTTGAGATTTCAGTAAAATTTCTCAAACTTCACAATGATAATATGCAAATTATTATACTATCAATATCCAAGAGTGGTCCATGGCTTAAATACTTTAATCATTCAAACTCACTTTACACAAGAGCTACAAGAGTTATAATTAATTGCACTCCAATAAAAGAATACTATTAAGATTGCAGAAAGTAGACTTAATTTCCTTTTATTTTCTTTTTGATTTATTTTTCATTTTTCTATTTTTAGAACTCTGGGGTTAGGGTTAGAAGTGATTGGTCACATGGTCACATCAGTCACATCTGATAGTGTGGTCACAACATTGATCACAGAACTTGAGAGAAGAAAGTAGAAGGTTCTGGAACAAAATAATGTCATATAATATGGGCACCATATGTTGGCCTCATGCTTGATATATAGTCATTTAGGGTAGGATGCACAGTCCCTAGCATGGACTATCTATAGAAGTATATAAGGTAGACTATTTTGTAAAGAGCTCTCTATCGAATTCTCTTGTGTTACCTAATACAAGATTACCTCATAATCCAACTCTAAGGGTTTTGAGTTACAATAAATACTATTTCAGATTTTTCTCTAAAGAAAAATTTGATTGCCCATGTAGTTCTTATCCAATTGAGACAAGATAACATATTCTTTATGATTACAAAAGATACAACAATTATTAGAATCCAAGACAGGATTTAATAGCTTATTTTATCCTCTTTCTTGAGTTTAACAGTAGTACTTTGTTATAAGACGAAAGTGTGGACAGACTTTAGTAAGAGATAAGATAAGATATAGTAGTAGTAATTATTAGTCTGCGACAAGAGAAAGAGGGCATGTGACTGGGAAGTCACATGACATGATGTTATAAGCCTAGAGTGGTCTGGAAGGACTTAGGGTCTAGAAGGATCAGAAAGAGTCTAGAGAGGGAGTGATATTAAGAGACATGGATTCCTCATGGTATACACATAGTGTATGCATGGATGATAGAGATTAAAGAGTATAATGTCAGGCCACATAGACATGGCATACTGGACTTGAGGTAGACACGTGGTAGAGGTAGATAAGTAATGGATATAAGGACAGGGCATGGATATTAGGGTAGGACAATGTACAGTCATAGCATGGACTAGGGTTAGATATATAAATAGTCAGTAGAATACTATTGTAGTTCCCTGTCGAGTTCTCTTGTGAATACACAACTTGTGTTTCCACTAGATATCCCTACTGAGAGATTTATTGCTTGTACTGCTATTGGACATTGGTCTAGTGGTTGCCACAACATACTTCTGCTTTTGATGATAGTATTATATAATCAAATTGCTTTTAGCTCTTTCTGATTTCTTATATTTCATTTCTTCATTTAATTTTACTTTACTTTACTTTTTCTTATCTCTTTATGTAGTATTTGTCATATTGTAAGTAGTTATATTATAGCTATCATGGTCTGCCTATACACTTTATATTATAAATTGTTAATTTTAAAAATAAAAAAAAAGACTGAGCTATAGTAAAACCTAGCTGTACTTATTCCATTTGAGTTTCTTATATAATAGGTCATGAACTCTACTAGCTTGTAACTAAAGAAAGTCAATTGTTTACTAAAATCCAATTCAAAAAGTAGATCTACTTTTTATCTACACTTACATTTCCTAAAAATATCAGCATTATGCCAATTATTATTAACATGACTACAAAAATGAGTAGCTGCCTTTATAATATTCCTATGCTTAAAGAAAATGGTACTAACTTCCAAATATGGAAATACTAGATCTAGACAGTTTTGTAACATTTGTAGATTACTTAAGATAGTAGAAGGGAAGAAGTAGTATTCTTAACTAATTAGAACAGATGAAAATCTATTGTATATACTAAGAAGACTAAGGATTGGAACTATTGTAATAAAGAGATAAAGGTACAGATCACTCTGATCTTAAGTAATAAGTCTCTTGACAGAATGATTTATACTAGGTCTGTCACTGATGTTAGAGATAAGCTCAACTATTGATATAAGAATTGAGGATATCAAGCAATTGTTCAACTCATAGGTAAAATGTTTCATATAACTTTCATAAACAATTCTTCTTTTAAACTACAATTTTTCAAATACTTAATCACATTCTTTTAATCTTTCCTAACCATTGCATACAATAGTTTGGCTACTTTTACAAAATCCTTCACAAACTGTTAATAATAGTTTGTAAGACCAAGAAATTTTTGTATATTCTTGACTTCTTGAGTTGAAGCCATTCTAAAACTCTGTTTATTTTTTTTCTTCTCTCTTTTAGTTCCAATACTACTTTTAAAATCCTATCTCTCTAATCTCCTACTAATACTTTTCTAGTTTTATATATAAGTTGTTTTTTCCATTATTTTAGTACTTCTATTAAATTATAAGAAAACTGTAAGAGAACTTGATTTTTTATTGTGCTCAGCTAAGCAAGCTCTCTCAATTCCACATTCTATATATTATAACTTAAACCTCAAAGTATTAAGGTAAAAAAGAAATCTCAATGGAATTCTTAGTACAAAGTGTCTATACTAGATAGTTAGTTTGTGTAAGACTAATACTAACCTGTTCTAAAAACTATATATTATCTATAAGATCAACATATGGTAAATATACTGCTATAACATCATTGTTTCAGAACCTTTTATATTTTTCTATATATTATATGATTATGTAACTGTAACTGTGACATGTGTAACTACTCCATGACCAGTGTTACACTATACTCTAATTCTAAGTCTAAAATAAGAAAATAAATAAATAAAAAATAAGAAAAAAATAAATTAAGTCCATTATCTTCAACTTTAATACTGTAAGCTTTTCTATAGACTTCTCTACTTCTCTGTACTTCCTGAACTTTACTATCAGACTTATCAACTTTACTATTATAGATTTCAAACATTGTGCTCATATCTTGCTCTTTCAGAAGGCTTTCTAAATTATTGTTTATCACTTTCTATTATTACAAATATGCTCTGTATTTTTAGATAATATTCTAAATATTTCAACTTAGATTTCTAATTATTTGCATACTATTATTCTAATGATTAGCTGAATATTTTTCTGCTAGATTGTAATAAATAGTAGAGTATTTAGGATATTAGCTATCTTCAGAAAATCTTATTCTATTCTCTTAGATTGTTATAACTTAAATTCTTAGAGTAAAATGAAAAATATACTCTTATACTTATATTAAGTAATATAAGAAAACTTGATAAAGTTTTAAGTACAAACTAATCTACCTTATATACTACAGACTATAGTTTGTATACACACTATAACTAACTTATTCTAAAGTCTATATATACTCCAGAAGACTAATATACTATTGTTATGTTATATAATATTATCTATTTTAGAACCTTTTATAATATTCTCTATATTATGTAATTGTGTAACAACACTATAACAGATATCATATATAATATCATACTATATCTTTTATTTAAGTTTAAAAATTAAAAATTAAAAAATTAAATTAAAATAAACAGAAAATAAAAATAAAAGAGAAAGAAAATAAATAAAAATCAAGTTTATCATTCATAATTCTGATATAGGTTTTCCTAAAGGTAAATAGTATTTGGTTATTAGTTATTACAGTATAATCTTAAGTTTCTCTAAAGATTGCAAACTCTATATAATTCTATAGACTTTGCTTAGTTACTCTAACAGTAGAACAGAATTCCACACCCTTTTCTTTTTCTTATACCACCATCTTGTATGGTAGCACCTATAAGAGACTTAGAGAATAAATTCTTTTCTTTTTCAACAATTATATATTCTCATTAACCACTCAATTTACAAACTGTATTTCCTTCAACATATACAGGGATGGACATTCTATCAGGGAAAATTCCTGATAATTACGATGAGGTATGAGGTAGATCTGTTTTTCTTCAACCATAACTTTCTAGGGCATCTTTAATATCCTCAACCAAGTCTTTGGTTATGTACCATGAAAGAATGGAGCACAACAATAGCCTAAACAAAGATATAAAAATAGATGATGACAATCCTGGGTTGTCTTATGAGACTCATCAAGAACAAGCAATTTGTATCAGTAAGGCAGCTGACCTCCCAACAACATACTGAACAAATATGTTCTGATTGAATACCTTACTTCAAGCCCACCTCATGATCAAACTGCACACCCTGTCTTAGGTTCTCCTCATGTTGAAGACATGGTTATCAATATCAATTTTTCATATGACCCAAATACTCCTATAGAATCTGAACTTTGGAATAGAAACTTTTACTCTATTTCACTTCACAGTTCAATGGAACATTTAGTGTTGGACTCTAAGAATATCAAGGACTCCCTCAACTTTATGGCTAAGTATATCTCTAACAAACAGGTCAATTTCTCAAAGTCAAATGATATTAAGAATTTCTATGGTATTGGCGAAGCTATTTAGAATTTCATATCTTCTGTCTATTAGGCTAAATGGGATTCACTCTATGCTGACAAATATTCAAACATTCTTAGAAAGAAAATCTCAGCATAATTCACTTTTAAAATACTATCTGTATCTAATAAGAGCAACAAAGTTACTGACAAACTGACACTAGCAAGTATAAAGAAGATTCCTCCTATTTCTACTAAATTGCAGAAGGAGGTTAACCAAATCTCCAAATACTTCAAAAATATCAAACTGGCCAAAGTCTCTAAACAGCCCCAAAAAACTTATGCTCAGACTTTGAATCAAGGTATTTGTAAGAAAATGAAACAATGAACTTCAATTTATTTTCCTTTTTCATTTTTCATTTTCATTTCAATTATTTTACATTTCTCTATTTTTAGAACTCTGGGGTTAGGGTTAGAAGTGATTGGTTATACTATAACATCAGTCACATCTGACAGTATGGTCACAACATTAATCACGGAACTTGAGAAAAAGGAGTAGAAGAGTCTAGAACAAGTGATGTCATACAACATGAATACCACATGTTGACCTCATGCTTTACATATAGTCATTTAGAGTAGGGTGCACAGTAACTAGCATAGACCATCTGTACAAGTATATAAGATAGACTATTTTGTAAAGAGCTCTCTATTGAGTTCTCTTATGTCTTTTCTAATATAAGAGTTTGACCTTTATTTCACTCTAAGGATTTAAGGTTATAACAGTATTAGTATATCCAAGGTTATCAAAATCAAAGAAGCCTTTCCATCTCTTGGAGCAAAGAAAATAGACCAGATTAACAATATTATCAAGGGCACTCCTAAGACAAAATCTCATATTTAAATGACTACTAAAGGTTTGTTAAGAAAATATGTCATCATCTCAATGAGCAGCAAAAATATCATGAAATTTATGAAGAATAGCTTTCTTCAGGTTACTTAGAAATGCAAAATCTGAAGTTTTAGTGGACCTCATCTAATCAGATCCTTTAGGAATTACAGTAGTTACTAATAAGATAGCTTTGCAATCAGACTTGCAAATCATTGAACATTATGTCAAAAATGCAGACAATATTGATTCTCTATGTGTGGAAGTTCCTTAACTCCCACAATCCAAGTCTTATCTTAAAATAATAGGCATTCCATATTTCCCTCACAACAATTCCCAGGACTATCTCACTTCTAGTGATGTTGAGAACATCATCAAACAAAATCAGATTTTTAACAATGTTATACTTGCTTCAAAACTACAAGTCATCAAAGTATTGCTGAAGTTAGATATGTCAATTATTTGGATTGACATTTGAGATGTCCAAAGTGAGAGCAAAGCCAAGACTTTGATTAATCAATGTTTCAATATAGGAAAGTATATCACCACCATAAGAGAAGCTAATATGAACTCTGGCATTCTACAATATAGAAATTGCTGGAAATAGAGACACTCCACATTTTCTTGTAGAATTCAAGGATCCAAATGCATCAAATGTAATAGCCCGCATAAATTAGAAAATCATTGTCAATTTGGTTGGTACTGCAAAGCCAACAAAAAAACAAACCTACCATGCCTTGAAACAAAAAAAGGCAAATCATGTCCACACATATTCAAGTATTTCAATTGTTGAGGCGATCACTAGGTGGACTCCAATCTATGTCTGTTTTGGAAACATAAGTTCAATCATGAATGGCACAACAAAAAGTATATCGAGATCTGTGAAAATAGGACAAAATCAATTTGTTCTGTTAGGAACAAGATCTCATAATAATTTATGATATTTTAAAAATTTTTTCTCAAAATATTTGAAAAAATTCTCTGATTGTTAACACTATTCTAGAGAATTAAATGTCTTTTAACATTATTTTCATTCAAGAATCTCCATGGTTGACCATTTATACAATTCTGAGCTCCACTAGTTGTGAAGGAAAAGAACTAGTTGGAGTCCTCCATCATCCAAATTGGCTTACTTTTGCCAGATTCCCAGTAAATTAGTTGGATTTCCTAAGAGTCTTGACTGTTATGGAACGCTTTGAACACTAACATTTTTCTTTTTCTTCTATCTATTTTCCTTGATTTTATATTACTTTTCTTTTGAATTTCTTTTTCTTTTTCTTTTTAGTGATGATGAAGAGGCACGTGACATCGCAGTCACATGACATGTCACATGATGTGACATCATAAGCCTAGAACATAATGGAAAGATCTAGAAGATGATGTCAGAGCACATGTATACAATATGGTGGCCTTGAGTAAGAAATGAGGCAGACATGAGGTTGTAGCATAGACCAGGTGTATTTAGTATATATAGGACTCGAATTTAGCAGAGACTTCTTGTCAAGTTCTCTTGTGAAATTCCCACTTGATATCCGTCTTTAGGAGATTTACTGCCTTGTGCTATTATTTGTCATTGTGATAAGTGGTTGTCACAACATTGACTTATATTAATATTCATACTTCTTGTCTTTATTTTTCTTTCCAAAATGACATTTTCAATTACAGAGACATCTCATGTATCTCTTTCTTCAATCAAGAATTTATCTTTTTCCTAATCAATGTTTATTTGGATTTATCTCAGTTGGCCTTGAAGTATCTTAAGAATACTGAGACCAATATTAACAACATAATCATTATGACTGGAGATTTTAATAATAGAAACAGTTTTTGGGATTTGAACTTTCCATTTCATTCTGTTCACAATGATATGCTTTTCAATATAGCAGACTCTTTTTCTCTTGCTTTATCTAAACCTATTGAAAATTTTCCTACTAGGTTTTTAGACAATAATCAAAATTCAAACTTGGTCTTACACCTTGTTTTCACTCAATCTTCTTCTACAGAATTCAACTGACATCATATTCATCCAGATTGGAGACTTTTATCTGATTATACCCCAATCACTGTCAATATTCCTATCAGAGATGAAGATATTCCAACCAAATGATGTTTACTAATCAAAGGAAGTGATGAAGAAAACTAATTTATTGAAGACCTCATTCAATTTATCAAAAACTTAAATACTTTATCTATCCAGGATGTTGAATCATTGGAAGAGGTAGTTCAACTCTTAGCAACTAATATTGAAGACATTTGGTTCAAACATTCATAAACAGTCAATATAACAAGATACTCCAAAGCTTGGTGGAATGAATGTTGTCATCATACACTATGCAAATATCAACAATCTCATAGTCTAGAAAATTAGAAAGACTTCAAAAGTGTGGTCAAGAAAGCAAAGTGTTTCTTCTTTGATGAAAAGATAAATGAAATCACGAATAAAAAATGTGGTCTATAGGAGCTTATGAATTGGATCAAGAAACACAAACTCCCTATTGTTGAAGCCATTCAATATGAAGGATGCCTATGTATCAAACTTGAAGATCTTTGGAATGCTTTTCATAAATCTTTCAACTCTGCTCAAGAAAAAGAAGTTGATATCCATTTTCTTGACAAAATTCCAGAAAAATCTACAGCTGAGTAGAATGTATTTTCTAAAAACAAAATTATTGATGCAATCAAAAAATGCAACAATTTGTCTGTGCCAGGTCCAGACAAATTAATATGAAGTTATATCAAGTCTATCATTAGAAATAATGATTGCATTTGCAAATTCATTGACATTGCTAATGCTTGTATAGAGTTGGAACATTGGCCATCTCACTTCAAAACTTCTACAATGGTTGTTATCTCCAAACCTAACAAGGCAATGTTTGACTCTCCCAAATCATATTGACCAATCATTCTTCTCAGTACTATTGGAAAACTTTTTGAAAAAATGATTAGAGAATGTATCCAATTCCATACAATTTCTAATAGTTTTATTTACCTTAGTCAACTTGGAGGTCTAAAATTAAGATCTACCACAGATACAAGGGTTGCACTAACTCACATTATTTATTTAGGATAGATTAAAAACCTGACCATGAGTACTCTAACATTTGATATAGTACAATTTTTCCCCTCATCCTAAACAAGATGGGACTCAATTATAAAATTTTAATGTTTTTCAAGAATTATCTAGTAGGTAGAAAAATAAAATACCTTTGGAATGATTTTATTTCTCCTTCTTTTAATATCAACATTGGTGTTGGACAAGGATCTGCTCTTTCTCCTATCCTTTTTACTTTCTATTTATCTTCTATTTTTCATTCTCTTGAAAATTGATTAAAAATCCTAAAAATTCCCATTTTCATTATTTTCTTTATGGACAATAGTCTTTTTATTTCTCAAAACAAATCTATTTTGCATTCTAATGCTAATTATTTTTGTTGCTATAACATGACTTTGTCTTTACTTATAAAATATAGTCTTGTTGTAAAATATGGAAAAACTGACATCTTCCATTTTTCTAGATCTCATAAAACATTCAATCCTCCTCCTCTCAACCTATTCTCTCTTGGGAAATCCATCTTACTCCCCAAAGAAACATAGAGATATCTTGGGTTCATCTTCAATCGTAAACTTACTTTCAGAAGTTATATAGATTTTTATGCAAACAAAGTGATTTCTACAATCAAGTGTATGAAGTTGCTGGGTAATTTGTTAAGAGACATCAATCTGCTTAAAAAAAGAAGACTTTATAGATGTTGCATATTATCCATAGTATTATACAGTTTTCTGCTGTGGTATTACAACAAAGCCCTGGCTTACTATCATCTCAATATATTACAGAAGATGCAATGAAGAGCAGCTTTCTAGATTTCAGAAGCATTTTGAACATTTTCTAGAATTAAGACCATATTGAGACTTGTTCCAATATATCTTCATTTCAAGAAACTTTACAGACAATTTCTTTTACATGAATCATCTCTACCATCTAATCACATTATTAGTAATATTCTCAGCTCTAATAGGCCACAAGAAAGAAATCATCATATCTCTTCTATCGACCATCTCACAGTCAAGTAAAGACTTCAACTGAAGTCTCTACTTATCGATGTGAATGATAAGCATAACCAATTTTTTCTGTCCTTTTCTTTTTTCAACAAGAAATTTAAACCTGGAAATAGGCTTATAAATTTATTTTCAGATCATTTTTCTTTTTATTTTTATTCTTCAAATACTAAAAAATATATTGAAAAATTGGATGAAATTGTGCTCAGAGCTTCATCTAATCCTTTCTTAACAATCATTGTGTCTGACACCAGTATCAAGAATCATGTCACCACTTTGATTTTACATATTCATTCCTACAATAAACCTGTTGTCAAAACTATGCACAGAGCTATCAACATTACTACAACTGAAGCTGAGCTATTTGTGATACATTATGGAATAAATCAAGTAGTTGCCAATTCTGATGTCAGTCATATAATGATCATCACTGACTCTCTTCATGCTCTCAAGAGGATATTCAACTCTTCAGTTCATCTATATTAAATCCATTTGGCTGTAGTATCTCAGAAACTTAGAGAATTCTTTTCAAAGGATTCTCATAATCATATCAAATTTTGGGATTGCTCTAGCAAACAAAAGTGGCCATTACATTATTCAGTAGATAAAAACACCAAAAGAATAGTCTTTACTCCATCATTCTCTTACAAATTATCCTGAGATTTCTGCAGAAAAACAGAATGTGATTTGATACTTTCACAATGGAGAATGCTCTTCCAGGCATCAGACTCTAAAGGGAGAAATTTCCTTGACTTGCTTGATGATGATCTAAACCCTATTAAACCATCAAGTATTAAAGGAGGACTATGATTATAATGCTTCAGTTATTCAAATTTGCTATATACTTGTTCTACTAGAGCTATCACAAATCATGCTCTGATAGGAGAATATCAACTAAAATTCTTTCCTAATGAAGAATTTGTGTGCTTATATGGTTTTTATCCTATTGAATCAAGATGACACATTCTACATGAATGTAAAAGGTTTAACAACTATTGGAATCCAAGGAGAGATATTATAGCCCACTTCATGCTTTTCCTTCAATTCAACTCTAGTGCTTTCTCCTTTGAGTAGTACTATGTCATCAGTTTTACTGTTTATACAACTATATTGTTTTGTTTCCCTTACATTTTATTTAGTTTGTTATTTTCTTTTTTCTTTTCTTTTCTTTTCATCTTATTTTATTTCTATTTACATGTTGATTCTGTCTAAATGTAAGTAGTTATAAAGTAGCTACCACAGTCTGTCTTTGTGTCCCATGTAATAAATTGTTGAATTAAAAAAAAAATAGAACAGAATCCTTCTCTCTAAAATCTTAAAATATAGATTAGTCTAGTAGCACTACACTGCCCATCCTCATATCTTGATATCTCTTTCTCTTTTCCACTTTTTGACAATAGATACTTGTTTCTAGTAACTACTTCAGATACCCACAAAACTTTTCTCTATCTTCTAGTTACTCTTAAGACTACTAATATCTTTATTAATAAGAGTTTTGTTAATAAACACTGTTTGAATACTAGCAAGCTATTTAGACCTATACTAGTTTATAATATAGACAGGACTCCTAATGAGATAGGTTAGATATCTGAGATAGTTAATATCACTTTCTATTATAAAATATATATAGAGTAGACTCTTATAGTTTTAAGCCTTTATAAGACTTTATTCTCAGATTTACATAGCTAAAGTTCCACAATCCTAAGATTAACTAGTAAAAGAGTACTTATCTCTAATAAGTACTTATAACCTACTATTCTGTCTATTGTTTTGTTGAGAGTGTGAGCTTTCTATATATGTTATTTTAGTCTCTTTCTTACAGAGATAAAAGACTTTAAAAGTGAAGATTTATTAATGCCTAATCCTACAAACTATCTTTATATAATAAGAATACTTTCTGACTCTTAGATATTGGACCTCTATACTGCTAGTATCTCTTCTCAATATCTCTTCTCAGTCTTTAGACAAGCTTAAGTAGCTGTAATACTACTCTGTAACTTCTGCTGCACATTTAGAACTTTGAGTTAGTGTTTACTAAGAAAGACTTTAATATCTTTCTAAACTATTATCGGTGATATCATGTTATCAAACTAATATTTAGTATAGAGTTCAAGCTCTCTAAAATATACTTATTGTTTATCAGAGTTAAAGATAATGAACTTGATTTTTATTTTATTTTTATTTGTTTTCTTATTTTGGACTTAGGATTAGAGTTATAGTATAATGTTATATATAACTTGTCACAAACTTTATTCAGCTTGTATCTCCACAACCAGTAGACTGATTTTCACAAACCAAATTGCGCTGGAAAGCCTGCAATGAGAACTATCCGCACATATGCGGGATGTACAAAAGCAACAACAAATGACTAAGATATCAGGCTATTAGTAGCTGTAAAAGCTTTGTCTGCTAATATCTCATGAATGGCTGAACGGATTCACACGATTGAACTTGTGTTGAAAAGTGCTCATCAATCAGTTTCCAATGGTATATGATGCATCTCAAAGCAATAATTATTGGTAGAGATACAAGCATATCAATGTAGTGACATAATTAGTTACCTTCTAAAATTAACCTAACAGCTGCCATAACAGCTGACAGCTCCCATCAGGTACAAGTTTTGATCATATGATGGCAATAGCTTGCGCATGGACCATCACTTTTTTGTATATATATCTTTGTGTCTGAGAGCTAGATCTTAGACTTAACAACATCAATTATTCTTATTGATACTTTCCATCATCTACCATCATCATATTCTTATACTGAATCTCTGAACTACCATTAAGTTCAAGTATCACAACTAGTAAGTATCCTATTTGTGATAAAGACAAAGTGTGATACTATCACAAGTTACATAACATGGTTATAGAAGTCACATGTTCACATGATACAGAGAAGGATGTAGAAAGTTCTGGAACAAGATGAAGTCATATAATATAGCAAAGGCATATTGACCTTGTAGATGAAGTATGGTCTTTAGAGTAGGTTAGAATTAACTTAGCATGAACCATCACCAAAAGATATATAAGGTAGACTAGATTGTAGTAGGAATTCTATTGAGTTCTTTTGTGTTACTCAATATAAGAGTGTATCTTTTACTCAACACAGAGTCTAAGTCATAATATCTAAGCTTAATACTTTTCTTGCTGAGAATCTTTATACTGGTTATATATATTTCTCTAAGTCTTTAATAGCTATGCTAATATTTATATTTATCATCAAGAAAAAAAATAGCTTTCTATAGTTGGTTCAAGATTATTGGAATATAATATTCTACTAATATCTAAACTACTATCCAAACTCTAAAATGTAAAGTATTTTACTAAGTTAGATATATACTAGGATTTTAATAATATCTATATAAAGTCTGGGAATAAGTAGAAGGCTGTCTTCTGTATTAACTATATATCAGAGTTAAAGATTATAGACTCTATTTATTTTGATTTTCTTTCTTATTTCTATTTTATTTTTTAATTTATTTTCTTATTTTGGATATAAGATTAGAGATTATAATATTGCATATGATATAGTATCATACATCTATTACATGTCACAAAAGAATATAAAAGATTCTAAAATAATAATATCATATTACATATTAATAGTATATAATATATATAGTCTTTAGAATAGACTAGAATTTGTGTAGTATGAACTATTAGTCTAGTATATATAAAATAGATACTTTGTACTTGAAACTCTACTAAGTTCTCTTATATAATCTCTATATAAGAGTTTTTTTGTTTTATTACTCTTACTTTCTTATCATTCTTAACAAGGAGTAATACTGCTCTTTTATCAAATCTTAAGTATAAGAGATATACTAGTTAGACAGAAAAAGCTTAGTCATTTGTCTTGTACCAAAGCTCACTAGTACTCATTATCTTTTATGAATATATTAAGTAGATTCTCATATAGTAGCTCTATGTTATTGGTCTACTTGTGATTAGTCTATATAGGAAAATAGTAGAGACTCTTATAGCACTATTTAGAGTAGATATTTTCTCTTTAGAGATATTTATATACACTTTTCTTAGAGTAGTATTCAGTAGTTTAGATAGCCAGTAAATAATATGAAGTAAAACAAAAGAGAGTCTACTAATACTTATAGAGATTTAGTCTAGTTTAGAGTATAAATCTAAAGGAAAAACTAGCACTGGTTCTATTCTTTTCTTATATACATTCTCATATTAGAATTGAGAATATTAAACTTGATTATTTTTTATTTTTATTTTTTATTTTATTTTATTTTCCTTTTATTTTCTATTTTAGGAACTTAAGGTTAGGATTAACATGACTGTTACAAATAGTTACATAGAATGACTTGATATTATATATTAGTAATATATTACACAATCACATATTATAATAGAAGCTTTTAAAAAAAAACAACATTACTATAACATGATTAATATATATATATTGACCTTAAGGATAATCTATAACCTTTAGAATAGATTAATGGTATTATAACATGGACTAGTAACTTAGTGTATATAAAATAAACAGTGTTATACTAAAAACTTTATTGAGTTCTCTTATAATTATCTTAATCTAAAGTTTACTTTCTTGATCAACTCTAAGATCTTGAGAATATAACATCTCATTTTTTACTCTACTACTACCACTGTTAAAGATAAAAGAAGTAGACTTGATTTATTTTCCTTTTCTTTTCTATTTTCATTTTTCCTTTCGATTCTCTTTTCCATTTTCTATTTTTAGAACTAGAGTTAGGGTTAGAGTGACAAAATCATGCTGTCATACATTAGTTATATCAGATAATATAGTCACAAATCACATAATGCATAGAAGGGTATAGAAGATCTTGAAAAGATAATGTTATATAACATGTGCAACACATGTTAACCTTAAGGCTAACACATGGCTGTTTAGGGTAGGGTAGAAGTAGCTATCATAGACTATGGGGATTTAGTATATAAGATAGACTATTTTGTACAGAATTCTCTATTGAGTTCTCTTGTGTTAACCCAATACAAGGTTTATCTACTTGTCTAGCACTAAGAACTTAAGTTTGTAACAACTACCACTATCAATCAAATTTTCATCTCTTTATAACAATATGAGTTAACTCAACTCTAATAAGTATGAATAAATAATTTTAGAAATAGCTTGCAATAATGATATAAATCTAAGTACTGTTAGAAATAGTATTATACTGGAAAATACTTTTCCATAAAAACAAGTACTTGTTATAACTCAAAGATCTAAGAGTAGGTCAAAGAGAAAGAATCTTATATTAAGTAACATAAAAGAACTTAATAGAGAGCTTTATACAAAATTGTCTATCTTATATACTAAAGACTGCTAGTCTGTACTTTACTACTTTAGCCTATTCTAAATAACTATGTGTTTGTCTTGGAGTCAACATATATTATATATATTATATAATATTATTCTTTCAGAATCTTCTACACTCTTCTATTATAACATGTGACTGTGACTGATGTGTGATAATAAAAATAAAATAAAATAAAATAAAAAGAAATAAGAGTGAAAAACAAAAATAAAAAAACTCTAACAAGACTCTTATAAGGTTTTTAAGTATATAAGCTCTCTTTGAAGGTATTAACAAGAAGATCTCATACTTCTAGATAATGTCTTAGGTCTTCTTAAGCAAATATCTATTTGAAAGATACTGTAGTAACTATTAATCAAACTAGATCTCAAATAGAAGAGATCTTTAGAGATAAGAAGTGCTACTTATAAACAACTAGCTATAAAGTACATGTACTTATGAGAGTATTTACCAAGTTACAAATATTTAGATGGTTGAATAAGATAGAAATATATTATACTAGAAGCTAATAGAGTTCAGAATGGTAGAGTGAGTAGAGACAGCCATGGAATTGGTAAAAGAACAATAGAATAGACTCTTACAAGTAAGAATTAATCATTAGATTAATATTAGATTATAAATGATGAAATAGCTATATACTCTTAAAACCTTAGAGAGCTTTATTATGATTTCAGTCTTTATTTTCTAGTTTTCTTCTGTGTATTTTTAGAATAATATATAAGCTATGAGTGGATAGAAGTAAGAGAAAGAATATCTATCAGAATATTCACACTTGAGAGTAGTTTAACCTTTATTTTATTAAGTAAGTATCGCTAGCATCTACTATTACTTTTAAATAAGTTTTAGAGAGTTCTAGCAGTCTGGAAAAGGCTAATAAGGTAGGTATTAGTTGGTATCTTCAGTTGTAAGGTTTAACTTGAGAGATGCCTTCAGGGTATATTATCTAGAATAAATAGTATTATTAGAGGCTCTTAAGGAGCTTTGTAATTTATTCACTAGATTTTCCAAAGCTTGTTATATAGTACAAGGTTTACTATTTAGAAATATGTTAGTAAGAAAAAGCATTTGCAAGTGGATATTACTTATATATTCCTTTTAGTATCTTTTCTAACTTTATTCTTCTATATTTACAAGAGCTGTTTTAAGAGCTTTATGTGTTCTAATTATTTTGTATATTATTTTCTACATCTTCTATTAATTATTGAAGCTGATATTATCTCCTTTTATCACATACTATCTGATATCTACACTCTCTTCTAGTATAGATCACACTCTATTCCAATTATACATCAACTAGAGAACCAAACCTTATATCCTCATCAATATTATAGAGTTCTAAGTGATAACTTCTATAGTATCTGATAATCTAGAGTAGATATAGTGAACAAGTATTCTTAGATTAGTAATATGTGATAATAAGAAAATTTTTGATAGATTTGAAAAAAGAATTTGGTGGAAATAATGATAAAATAATAAAAGTAACAAAATTTTAAAAAAATGGAGTAAGAAGATAGAATAATAGAGGAGTTTGTATAAGAGTAGAGAAGTAGAATATTACAATTCAAAGATCTTAGTAAATCAATGAAAAGAAATCTTATATAAGATTTACACAAGAGAACTCAATTAAGTTCATGGTACAATATATTTATCTTTATATACTACACTAGATGGTCTATGCTACTACTGCATCTAGCCTACCCTAAAGACCATGTATTAGCCATAAGGTCAATATATATTATATATATTATATAACATTATTACTTCTTAAATCTTCTACTATATTCTCTATGACCACATAATTGTGTAACTGTGACGATGACTGTGACTGTGACTTGTGTGACACATTCTGGGATAGTGTGACTGTGATGTCACACTATTCCTAACTCTGTGATTCCAAAAATAAAAATAAAAAAGATATTAGAAAAATAATGAGTCCAAACTTTGCAATTCTGACATAGAACAATAGAGGAGTTTGTATAAGAGTTTAAGAGAGCAACAAGAAAAAGTAAATATAAAAGAAGACTTAGTGGAAAAATTCAAACAAGAAATAAATAGAGTTATTAGAAGAAAGTTGATGGAAACTATTACAAATAAGATACTCACTGGTTGTGATACTTAAGCTGAATAGTGTTTCAGAGGTTCAGTGTAAGGATATGATGATTGACAGATGATGAAAAGTATCAATAGAAATAATTGATGTTGTTAAGTCTGAGGTCTAGCTCTCAGACACAGAGGTATATATACAAAAGAGTAATGGTCCATGTGCAAGCTGTTGCCATCACATGATCAAAACTTGTACCTGATGGGAGCTGTCAGCTGTCATGGTAGCTGTTAGGCTAATTTTAGAAGGTAACTAATTATGTCACTACATTGATATGCTTGTATCTCTACCAATAATTATTGCTTTGAAATGCATCATATACCATTGGAAACAGATTGATGAGCACTTTTCAACACAAGTTCAATCGTGTGAATCCATCCAGCCATTCTTGAGATATTAGCAGACAAAGCTTTTACAGCTATTGATGGCCTGATATCTCAGTCATTTGTTGTCACTTTTGTGCATCCCACATATATGCAGATAGCCCTCATTTGGGGCTTTCCAGTGCAACTTAGTTTGTGAAAATCGGTCCACTAGTTGTGGAGATACAAGCTGAATGAAGTTTGTGACAGAGACAGAATAACCTCCAAGAAGTACTAAACAATAGTATGAATAAGCAACAAATTTGGATAGACATTGGAAGAAGAGTAGATGGGAAATAGGAGCTCAAGTTCTAAGGTTGAATATATTAACAAATACTAGTAGGGTATAAAGATAATAATTGTCTCAGCCTCAAGTTTGACCAAGGTAGCAAGAAATATAGTGGGTGCTAGCAGAGCTTATTCTAATAGAGAGAGTAGAGAGGACTAATATAGATGTAGTACATCCAAATCAATGAATAGAGTTTGTACCTAAGCAAGATCTATATGTTATAGATATGGATAAAGGAAAAAATTGTTATAATTATAGAGGTTCTGATCATATTGTAAGATACTGTAGGAAAAAGAGAAATTGGAAAAGAGTAAGACAAGGAAAAAGGGTTGAATATAGGAATAATAGAAACAATAATTTAAATAGAGAAGAGAATCTAATAGTTCTTGATTAGATTCTAATTATAATAGGTTTTTAATACTCTCTAGGGTAATGAACAATAAATCCTATTGTAATTTAGACAATAGGAACATACTAAGAGAAGTAAAAGTAGAGATTGGTCTAGAGAGAATTAATATGTAGAAAGAAGTGATAGTAGAGGTATTATTGAATAGTGGTATAACAGGGTTGATAATGAGTTTGGAGTCTACTTGAAAATAAGTGTTTAAGTTAAAGAAAATCAAAAGACTTATCTATGTGAGAAACATGAATAGTTTCTTCAATAAGGAGAGATCTATTAAACATATAGTGGAGGTGAATATTTATTACCAGGAACATAGGGAAAGAATGGAAATTCACATGATTAGAAACAGAAGTAGATTGTGATTTTGAGAATGCCATGGCTTATACACCACAATTTTGAAATTAACTAGAAAACAGGAGAGATCAAGATAACAAGATGCCCAGAAGAGTATAGTAAATAGTGGAGACCAAAGCAGGAAAAGTCATGGTAGCAGAAGCAGAAGGAAGAGGAGAAAAAAGAAGAAGGAAAAAAGCAAAAAGAAAACAACCAAAAAAGAAAATGATAATGGAAGTGAAAAAAGTAGCAGAGAAATAGAAGATTTGAGATGAGAAGAAGAAAATGTCAAAGTCTGAAGAAGAGGCCATGAAATTGATATCTTAAAGATTTCATAAGTGGATCTATGTCTTTGGAAAGAAAGTAAGTGAGAGAATGCTAACAAAGAAGTTGTGGAATTATGCAATAGAGATAAAGAAGAGGTTTGTGCCAAGAAAGAGGAAGGTATAACTATTATCAAGAGAAAAGAGAGGAGAGATGCAAGAGTTCATTAAAGAACAATTAAGAAAAGGATATATTAGACTCTTAGAATTGCCTCAAATGGCACTAGTATTTTTTTGTAGGAAATAAGAATAGTAAGAAGTATATAGTATAGGACTATAGATATTTAAATAAATAGACAATTAAAAACAATCACTCTCTATTTCTAATTTTGGACATTGTAGAGAATATTGATACTAAGAAAGTATTTACTAAATTAGATTTATAATAAGTGATCCTATATTTTTTTAAGGTCAACATGTGTATAACATGCTATATGACATCATCATCCTAGAACCTTCTATACCCTTCTACTATGATAGTGTCATGTAACATGTGACTAATATATAATTTCTGGTTCATTCATTCTATTTGTCCATCTGTTTACAGATGGAAAGATATTGACAATTTTGTTTCAATACCTAATATTTTGTTC
>JAJOHK020000791.1:0-19583 GCA_022457215.2 Leucocoprinus gongylophorus
TGGCGTAGCCCGAGAGCCGAACAACAGTCTTATTTTTTTGTGAAGGACATATTTGATCATGAGAGCTGAGAATAGCAAGCGAAAAAACTCGGAGGATCCAACGCAAAGTACAGCATTCGGCATAAGGTGGGTGATGTGTGATATGAGGTGAGGCATCATGTGTCGTTACAAACGGAAATGAGCATCACATCGCCAAATGTGGTCAAATATGACAGCACGCCTGATCAAGGGAAGATTACTACGTCAACACCAAAAATAAAGATTCTTCTCACAGTAACTGTCTCTGCAGTTTCTGTAAGTAGAACTCATGCTATTTCTCGTTCCCAACTTTCTCCGATAATGGAGGTTAAGTCATTTATACTCACTGCGGTAGCTGAAGGTGCCAAGTAACGAAAGAAACGAGTGATAAAGAGTGACGTGAACAAACGTAGTTGTGCAGTAGTAGAATAAAGTGCTTGATAGAATCTGGAGTTTTCGGATAAAGTCGTTGTTTTTGTATTACATAGTAAACTAGAATATATACTATGAGGCGAGGCGGATGACCGAGTCTCAGTCCAAGTTACAATAATGACGTAGAGTATGAGTCCAACATGATGATTAAAATAGAACTAAAACTAATTGTGATATCGAAACTGTTATTTTCGATACCAAGTCATGTGTTACCGCTGACCTGTGGTACCATTAGAAAACTTACACACCAATTTCCCTACTGGCCCTCCACATATACCAATGCTGATTGAAAAAACCAAGCCATGTGCAAAGTAGTTAATCAGGTCAATGCTGAACTTCAAAGAGGTTTGGATAAAGTGGATGTATCACTCGGAGGACTCGAGAATGATTCTCCGGCATGTCCTCAGGGATGGCGAACCAGGAAAAGAGCGGTCGGTGCAGTCAGTCGGCAAATGAGGGGCGTGAAACAGGTGATGACCTTTCCCGGTCTTACATCACCAGTTCTCAAGAACACATATCCCATAGAGCATAAAAATTTCGTACAGATCTCATGACAAGGCATCATAGCAGAAAACAAATAAAACTACCATTAAAAACATTATTTCTTATTTGGGTCCACCATATTGCCTTCCGCAATGTTATTGAGATCATCCTCCTGAGCATCCAAACGCCAGACAGAAAGCCACATCAGAATACCAGTGACGAAAGCAAGAACACCCATGACACCGTAGTTCCATACAAGGAGAGGATCGTCTGCAAGAGCTATCGATGACTGTGTCAGCACCTTTGTGCAACAATTAGTTGCCAAGACAATTAACTCACAAACGAAAGCTTCGCCTAAAGCAGATGCAAGTGCAGAAGTGAACAAGAAGACAGCCATGACTAGCGATTTCATATTCTTAGGTGCCTTAGTGAAAGCATATTCGAGACCCGTGATTGATGCAAAGATTTCACTGAACGCGATAAGAACGTAGCTGGGAGAATGAAGATGTCATCAATCACGCAGTCCAGTCCCATGAGAGATCGAAACTCACGATCCAGTCTGGATCCACACGTTCAAAGGCGAAGTGTCCAGTCCTGTACAATCATTGGCATGCACACCACAAGGACTGGTTTTGTAGATGTAATGTTGAACAACTGCAGCCCAAATCATAGCAGCAGCTCCCGTGAAGAAACCAAGGGTAATCTTCTTGAGAGCACTAAAGTTCACACCAGCACGCCGAAGAGCCGGATAGAACTATTTCCGACGGATTTGTCAGAATCAACTCGGAGTGAGAAAAAGTGAGGAGCTCACAAGGAGATCACATAAGGGAATGAAGATTATGAGTGCAAAGGGATCAAGATTAGACAGAACGTCATTAGGTAGACCGTGGGTGGCCATGGTAGCAGCTTGAGAAGTTAAGTTATTGTTAAGTTGGTTATATGTGAGCCCTACGATCCAAGATTAGCTTTGTCATGTAAGCCGCTTATGGGTTTCACATACAGTACAAAGGAAACCAGCCAAAGACGCTGCAAGCCTTGAGTCCGCGCCTAACTTCGTCCACCCAGTTGTCGTCAAAGGTCATCCAGGTCGGCCTCTCCCCTTTGATATTACTAGGCTTAACATTTTCCCAGAAATCGTCAGCCGTCATGTTCCTGAAAGTCCTATATGGGTTCCAGCTCCATCGACCCCTGACGGCATAGCCAAACAAGCGCATAGAAGTTGCAAGAACTGAACCAGTCGGCGGCGACTTGTGGTAACGGTTGCGACCAATCCAAAGAACGAAAGGGCAAATAAGGAAGACAACGGTTGGAAGGGTATAGGCGAGGTAAAAGCCAACAAACTAACGGAATATGCAGGTTATCATCGTACACAAACAAATGCAACATCAACGGACCTTCTCAGAGTAGGTCATACTAATTTGGCCAACGAGAGCACCTATGTTGGTGAAGAGGTAGTAATACTTGTGATATTCAAGGTTAGACACTCAATGAATAGGAAGGAAGAAGGAAACAATTCACCATATACACCCGAGAGACGGTCATTGTAGGATCGACGATGACTCGCTCTCCATCCTTCGTGGTGACCACAAATAACTTCTTGCGGCGGTATTGCTCTGCAACTAAGGGTGAAATGTTGGATTTGAAAAGGCCGGTACCTACGAGAGGGCAGCTCAGACACCGGCTTAAAATCAAAAACTATCACAGGCTTTACTCACCAAGGCCCATGACAATGAGCGCAACAACAAAGGCGCCGATCGCGTTCTGGTGCTCAATTACGCCAGGAACTGCAGCGATGATGAGGAGAATGTGACCTATGAGAGTAATGAACACAGCTAAGCAGATTGTCTTGTAACGACCCCAATATGTGTCTGCGATATAGGCACCAAAAAGAGGTATGATATAGCACCTGGCAATATTCAAGGACAATTTTGATAGACAAAGGAAAACTACGTTACCAGAATTGATAGAAAGTTGTCAGACCCGTGGAGGCTCGTTGACCCATCCCCAAAGCGCCAGTTTGTCCATTAAGACCGGCTGCACCAGTGCGTGAACCTGGGGGCAAAGGCCTTTGAATATAGTTTGTCTGAAAAGAAACTCAGAATGTTAAAGAAATAATTGAAATCCAAACCTACAAACACTACTTGGCAGCCGTAAAACTAAGGTGTGTTAGAAGCGTAGTTGCAGGATGCCTCGGCGACACTTACAGAAAAGCGCTCTGCCAATTCAACGGTGGCAATCACTATAATAGGTTGAGCGTCTGGTGACTTAGTGAGATTGACAGTTACTAACGGTAGGCGGCCCATGGAATTGAATCGGCCACGCGCCTCAAAGTTCGCTTCTCCTCCTCTGTCGGGAACTCGAGCCCGTCATGAACCCCATCCAGTTCTTGTTCAAGGTCAGAATCCGAGTGGAAGCCAGACTTTTCTGCTTCTGCGTGCTTGAGCTCGCTGATTGCCGCGACAGCGTTGTCGTCTTGTTGTATAGCAGACATGGCTTTATAACAGAAGCTGGACTAACCCGTACCGGTGGGTAAGAAACCGGGGGAGAGAGGAAGGCGAACTTGAGTGGATTAATGGCGGCCGAGGCCTTATCTACTCCCTACACAGGTACGGGTTCCTGGGTAGAACCGGAATATGCAATTCATGCATGTGGGGTTTGATGCTATAGATAGAATACCGCGTGGGTGTTATCATGCCCAGATAAGTCAGGATGAAAGATCTTGCAGAGAGTTCAGTGGCTTTAGCAAGGCAAATATCTCCTAGACCCTCTGGTGAGTATGCCCATGGAAAGGTAGCTATTTTCGGATCGTCAGGGCTTGTGCTGGATCAGATACAATGTATTTATCTGTGTTTACGAAATAGTCAATTCTATCGCACATGTATCACGCGATAGTGATACAATGTGTCCAACTGATGTGGTTGTAGTCCCACATGAATGACTCGCTGTAGGCGATCTGGGAAAGTTTGACCGGATAGGTTTATGCCGAGATGCCGGGAACGAATATGAAACCGTCTGCCTCTTGACCCTTCCATCAAAGCTACATAACATATATAGAATTTATCCTGATGGCACGGAGGCTTGAAATTTATTTTGCTGATGATCATCTCCTCTATCATAAGCTTCCAAGCTGAAGATTCCCTTATCTTTGAGTATCTTATCATTGACATGTGAGAGAGATAAATGAGTGACTATTAAAATAGAATCATAGGAAATTAAAGAAAATAAAAACAGTTACAGTCCTGGTAGCTCATAACATATTAGTAGAATACCTTATCCAATTATTACCAGAGTTTCTAGATACTTATAACTTCCTGAGTAAGACTAATCCTCCTACATATGCTAGATATCTCTGATATTTCTGATACTAAAAACAATGAGAAATTATATAGGTACAATTTTCTTGCTATTCAGGCTTTTTGTTATGACTTAAGACTGAGTAACTAGTTGAAAGAGAAACCTTGTATTAGGTTAACACAAGAGAACTGGATGGAGTTCTTGATACAATGTATCTACCTATATATATACTAGGCTGATGGTATATGCACAATTACATCTAATCTACTCTAAAGGTCATGCATTATACATGAGGTCAATATGTGGTGAACATGCTGTATGACATCATTATTCCAGAACCTTTTACATCTTTCCATGTGTTATATGATTATATAACAGTGATAATGACATGTGTTGTTATAACTTAAGTCCTTAAGTAAGAGTAAAAGATAACTTTTGTATTGAGTAACACAAAAGAACTCAATAGAGTTTTAAGTACAAGATAGTTTACCTTATATACTACAGACCATGGTCTGTGCACATACTACAACTAACCTACCCTAAAGTACATATACTTTTCATAAGGCTAACATGTTATTGCTATGCTATATAATGTTATCTGTTCCAGAATCTTTTACATCTTTCTTTGTGTCACATGATTGTGTGACAGTGACAGTGACATATGTGACAACCCTGCCCAATTCTTCTCCAACTTCTTTAAGTACTCCTTTTCAAATTTTCCATCATCTTATCTAAACAAAATCTTGACTATGTATCTTTCTAGTAACTTACTTCTTCTAAACTCCTCTGCATTTGGATTTATCTTCTCTTTCCACAATCTTTCTACTTCTTCCTATTGTCTAACTTCTGCACTCATTCTTTCTTTAAACTTGTTTACTGCTTTCCTTACATTTTCTAAATCCTTTTCTTTTTTCTATATATCATTTTCTGCTGTAAACCTCTTCCAACACACTAAATACCTCATTACTCTCCTTACTTTTCTTTTGTTCAAGATCTTCTTCATCTCCCACTCTTTTACTCTATCAACCTCTACTAGCTTTGGTTCTTCCACTCTCTATCCCTTTACCAGTTCTCTATACCTTACTATTTTACTAATGTTCACCACTAGATAGATTCTCATAGAGGTTAGTAACTTCAACTTCACTGCATTTTTTAACACTACCTCCTCAACCACATAAGGTCCTATATATCACTCTGTCAACTTCTTTACTGGTCTTTCCTTAAACACCAAGTCCTTTATACTCAATATCACTCTATTTTCTCTCTTTTATTCTTCCACTTCTCTTTGTCTCCTATCTGCTTGTCTCTTCATCTCTTCTTGTGCTCTTCTCAATACTTCCTTTTAAACTTTTCTCATTCTCTCTGCAAACTCTATTACTTTCTCCACCTTTCCTTTCCTTCTAATGTCTGTTCCCATTTTCAACTCTCTTCTATAATTTGCCATAAAAGGCAATACTTTTGTTGCTGAGTGAACTTTGTTGTTTACTGCAAACTCTGCTATTGCTAACTGCTCTGGCCAATCTCTTTGCTTATACTCTGTAAAAAACCTTAAGTACTGTTCCAACTCTTGGTCCATCCATTCTGTTTGCTCATCTGTTTGTGAGTGGAATGCCATTGACAACCTTGTTTCTATCCCTAATATCCTATTCAACTCTTTTGTCAACTTTTCCACAAACTATGGTTCTCTATTACTTACTACACTCTCTGGTAATTTATGCAACTTTCACATTTTATCTCTGAACAATCTTGCTAATTCCTCCACTTGTTATAACTTGAAAGTGTGGACAGACAATTAGGATTAGGGTTAGGACATAGTAATAATTATTAGTTTACAACTAGAGAGAGATACAGGCACATGACTAGGAAGTCACATGACATTACATCATAGGCCTAGAGTAGTCTAGAGCAGTCTGGAAGAACTTAGGGTCTAAAATGATTGGGAAGAGTCTAGAGTAGGAGTTAGGATTAGGAGTGACGTCAAGAGATAATAGTTCCTCATGGTGTACACATGGTGTACATATGTACGATGGAGATTAAGGAGTATGACATCAAGGCACATGTACATAGCATGGTGGTCTTATGAAGGATGAGTAATAGGACATGAGGTGGAAGCATGGACATTAGGGCAGGAGTAGTGTAGTCATAGCACAAACTAGGACTAAAGTATATAAATAGGGATAGATCTTGTAGAGAGTTCTCTATTGAGTTCTCTTGTGTTTACTCTATACAAGGTTTTTCTCTTAAGTCAACACTAAGGCTTTTGAGTTGTAACACCACTGATATTCCTTCTATTATTATCACAAAATGAGCTATTTTGGACAACCTATCATACACTACCAATATTGGATTCTTCCCTGCTACCAATAGCAATTTAGTGATAAAATCTACTGTTAAGTATATTTATGCCTTCTCTAGTACCTCATTTGTCATCAACTTCCCTGCTAGTGCCTTTGTTCTGTTCTTCATCCTCTGATATAAATTACATCTATCAATGTATTTTCCAACATTCCTTGTTACTTCTGGCCACTAGTAATTTCTAGTTACCAACTCTATTATTTTTTATCTACCTCTATGTCCAGCTACTAGCATATTATGGTGTAACTGAATAACTTCTATTCTCAACTCTTTATCCTTCAGTATATATATCTTACTTTCTTTCAACACTACATCTTCTTTAATTTCCCACTCATCCCCTCTTAATACTCTTACTCCTGCTTTCTTCATTTCTTTTACTACTCTTATCATCTCTTTATCTTTCTCTCTTGCTCTTTTTATTTTTTCTACCAATATCATATCTGGTTCCTTCACCACTACTTCTGTTATTTTTCTAATCCATTCTTCCTTTATCAGTTTCTGGTTTTCATTATCATTTTTTATTCCTACTTTCAAATTTGGTCTCTTACTTAACCTATCTGCTTTTTTCATCTTAATTCCTGGTACATACTTCAAAGTGAAATCAAAACAAGTATAAAGCTCATTTGGCCTGCCTCTAATTCAACTTCTGTACCTTCATGAAATATTCCAAATTTTTATGATCTATCCAGACCTCAAACTTGAACTTAGCATCTTTTAACAAGTACCTCCAAGCTTACAATTTTCTAATCACTACCAACATTTCTTCATCATAAATTATGTAGTTTTATTTTGTTTCATTTAATGATTTGGAAAGATAAGCTACTGGTCTCCACCTCCCATCTTCACAATCTATAGACAACACCTCTCTTGTCACATAATATGATGCATCTACCTCTATTCTCATTTTCTTATCCAAATCTGGAGCTGATAATATAGGTTCTGTGGTGAACATTTTCTTCAATGCCTTAAATGACTTTTCCTGCCTTATTGTCAGACTTATGAAGTTTGGACCCAAGTTTCTTTTGACTTCCCTTTTGATTTTCATTTTATTTTATTTTATTTTATTTCTTCTATCTTTTATCTCAGGAACTGGGATTAGGGTTTTGGTGTGACATCACAGTCACACAGTCACAAGCCACATGACATGGTCACAGTAATAGTCACAGGTCACAAGATAGCAACAGAAGGAAGTAGAAGGGTCTGGAAATAATGATGTCATATAGTATGAATAATATATGCTGACCTTAAGGCAAACATATGGCTATTTAGGGTAGGCTCAAATAGTAGTAGTACAGACTATGGAGATTTAGTATATAAGGAAGACAGTCCAGTAATGGAGTTCTCTATTGAGTTCTCTTGTGTTAACTCTAATACAAGATTCCATTCATTGATCAACTCTAAGATCTTTAAGTTGTAATACTTATCTCCTACTCCTACTTCTGTTTCTTTTTTGTCAACTCATGTAATAGCCTTGCTATTTTCACGAAATCTTTCACAAATCTCCTATAATAGCTAGCTAACCTCAAGAACTTCTGTATCTTCTTAACTAATTTAGAAACTGGCCAGTTTATTATTGCTTTCACTTTCTCCTCCTCCATTTTTATTCTCTCTAGTCCTATTACCACACCTAAGAAATCAAATTCTCTTACTTTCTACCTATACTTCTCTGGTTTTATGTATAAATAATTTTTTTCTAATCTTCTTAGTATCTCTTCTACCAATTTATTATGTCCTTCCTCACTCTCTGTTTCTACCATCACATTGTCAATCAAACTTCTTACTTTTCCTGTATTGATCAAGTCTCTCTACAACTCATTCATCATGGCCTGAAACATAGCTGGTAAATTTGTTAAGCTGAAAAATATGACTGATGGCTCAAATGACTCTTCTGGTGTTGTAAAGGCTGCTTTCCACTCATATCCTTCTCTTATCCTTATATTGTTATAACCCCATCTTAAGTCCAACTTTATAAACACTTTTCTAGTTCCAATATTATTGATAATGTCCAAAATAAGTGGTAATGGGTAGTTATTCCTGATCATCCACTCATTAGAATACTAATAGTCTTGTACTATCCTCTTATTCCCATCTTTCTTTCCTACAAAGAATACTAGTGCTGTTTGTAGTAACTTTGATAACTGAATTTATTCCTTTCTCATCTGCTTCTGAATAAATTCCCTTACTTCCTCTCTCTCTTATATAGACAAGAGATAATTTTTTCCTTTCCTAGACACAAATCTCTCTTTCAACTCTATTACATGATTCTATATCTTCCTTGTTAGTATTCTCTCACTTGTTTTTTCCCCAAAGACTTTGATCCATTTATGAAATTATTCTGGAACCAACTTATTTGTTTCTTTCTCTGATCTTGCTACTTCCTCTTTTTCATCCCAAATCTCCCACTTCTCTGCCACCTTTTTTATTTTTATTGTCTTTTCCTTTTTCTGTTTTTTTTTGCTTCTTTTTCTCTTTTTTCTCTCTTCATTTTTCTTTTGCTTCCTCTTCTTTGTATCTTTGCCATCCTGATTTTCCTTGCTTTGGCCTCTACTGCTTTTCACATTCATCTGGACATCTTATCATTTTTATCTTTCCAGTTTTCTAATCAATCTCAGAATTATGTCAGATGAGCTATGGCATTCCCAAGATTACATTTCACTTCTGTCCTTTTATCACATTTGTCTCCATCCTCTCCCTATATTCCTGATTGTTACAAACTCAAGACTTTAGAGCAAGTTAAGAGAAAGAACCTTATATTAGGATTAATACAAGAGCACTTGATGGAGTTCTTAGTAAAAAACTATCTACCTTATAAATACTAGACTACTAGTCTATGCTATACTACTATTAGCCTACCTTAAAGGGCTATGCATTATCTATAAGATCAATATGTGTAAAACATGCTATATAACATTATTTCTTTTTAGAACCTTCTACAATGTTCTATTATGACATGTGATTATGTGACTATAACTGATGTGTAATACTGAGTTATGCTATATGACAGTTTGTGACAGTTATATGTGACATTATACTAACATCTAACCTTAAGTCCAATATAAAAAATAAATAGAAAAGAAATAAAATAGAAAAGAAAAAAGAAAAAAGTTAAGTCTATCATCCTTAACTCTGACACATAGTTTCTTTCTGTTTCATTAAGATATTTTGAGAGATATACTATAGGCCTTCATTTCCCATCTTTACACTCTATAAATAATACTTCTCTTATCACATAATCTAATGCATTCACTTTTATTCTTATTTTTTTTGTCTAGGTTTAGTGCTGCTAACACTGATTTTTTGTAAACCTCTTCTTCAATTCTAGAAATGCCTTCTTCTGTCTCTCTATCCAATTCTACTTCTTTACTAGATTATGTAATGGTCTAGCTATCACTGTGAAGTTCTTGATAAACTACTGATAATAGTTGGCAAGTTTTAAAAACTTCTGTATATTTTTAACTCCTTTTAGGGTCAGCCAGTCCAACATTCTCTTTACCTTCTTCTCTTCATTCTTAATTCTTTCTGGTCCAATCACAACTCCTAAGAATTCTACTTCTCTAACCTTTCATTTGCATTTTTCTGGTTTTATATACAGATCTTTCTTTGCTAGTGTCATATGCCAAGCCTACTTATCTGAGGAATATATCTTTATGGTGATACTGCCTCTTAAAATCTACTATACAAAGCCCATCTTCCATGATGGCCACTTTTCTTGCAACATGTCCTAACAGTAGTAATGCAACCATCTGGATATTCTGTCTTTCATAACAAAAATACTCCTATCTGACTTGGTCTCCTATAGTAGAGTTCTCACTCCTATCAGTGTCTTACTACTAAAATCTCCACTCAGGGCAATAGGGGCTATACCACTGAAACCATAAGCATCTCCTATATTATATACTTGTATATAACTACTAGTTTGTATAAAACTATATCTAATCTATCTTAAAGATTATATGTTATATATAAGATTAATATATAAGACTAGTAGTTACACTATAATTTGCTAGTCTAATAATTGACAAAGATAATTATTCATCTGAAGTTGTGACCACATGACAGATAGATGGCATAGCACATAAGCTGAAGCCAAGGTCATTCTACAAGTTCATGCATCTTTGAGCCAAACTCTGTAGACTTGCACCACAGTGTGAACTATGCCTGATAGCTAGTCTTTTTACTACTTTATCCATGACCTCATCATATTCTTTTTCTTTCTTCATTTCTATTATGAAATCATTAATGAAGCTTGCTACTTCTCCAATATTGATCAAGTCTTAAAGGATCTTGTTTATTATTGCTTGAAATATTACTAGAGAGTTTGTGAGTCTAAAGAACATCACAGTTGGTTCAAATAACCCTTCTGAAGTCATAAATACTGTCTTCTACTCATCTCCCTCTTCAATTTGTACATTATTATAATCTCATTACAAGTCCAACTTTGTAAATACTTTTTTAGTACCAATATTTTATACAATATCCAAAATAAGAGGTAGAGGATAATTATTTCTAATAGTCCATTTTTTTAAATACCTATAGTCTTGCACCATTCTCTTCTTACTGTTCTTTTTTCCTACAAAAAATACTGGTGCTGTTTGAGATGATTTTGAGGATCTGATATACTCTTTCCTCAATTGTTCTTTGATGAACTCTCACACCTCTCCTCTCTTCTTCCTTGACAGTGGATACACCATTCTCTTCCTTGGAACAAATCTCTTCTTTATCTCTATTACATGGTCCCACAACTTCTTCATTGGCATTCTCTTACTTGCTTTCTTTCCAAAGCCATGGATCTATTGGTAAAACCTTTGAGGAACCAATTTCTTGGCCTCTTCTTCAGATTTTACAGCTTCCTCCTCTTCATCCTAAGTCTCCCATTCCTCTGTTATCTTCTTTACTTCTATTATTCTCTTCTTTTTTGGCCTTTTATTCTTTTTCTTTTCATCTTCCTTCTTCTGTTCTCTTTCTTCTCATTTCTTTCCCTCTTCTTCTTTCTTCTCTTCTTCTTTTTGTTTTTTGCCACTCCAGTTTTTTCTGCTTTGGTCTCCACTATTTTCCACACTCTTCTGGGCACCTTGTCATCTTTACTTCTCCTATCCTCTAATCAATCTCAGGATTGTGGCAAGCAAGCTATGGCATTCCCAAAATCACACTCCACTTCTATCCTTCAATTACATCAATCTCCATCCTCTTCCTATGTCCTTGGTAATATATATTCAGCTTTACTGTATGCTCAATAGGTTATTTCTTGTTGAAGAAACCATCCACATTTCTTATATATATTGGTCTTTTAATTTTCTTTAACTTAAATCTTTGCTTTCTTGCAAATTCTGAACTTATAACCAGACCTGTTGCCCCACTGTTCAATAATGTCTCCACTGTCACTTCTTGTGTATCAATTCTCTCCAGCCCAATCTTCACTATTACTTCTCTCAACATATCCCCATTGTTTAGGTTGCAGCAAGTATTACTTTATAGAACATTGCAAATCTATTTGTACTAGAACATAATTGAGGACTATTAGATTCTCTTCCCCATTTAAATTACTCATATTACTATTATCCCCATATTCTAGCCTTCTTCTTTGTCCCACAATTCTCCTGTTCCTACAATTTTTTGCCAAGTATTCAAATCTCCCACAACTGTAATAGTTTCTACTACAGTCTACCTCTATTGTATATGAGTCATGCCTTGATATGAACCCTGCCCATTGATTTGGGTTTACAATAACTATATTTGTCCTCTCAACTTCCTTTATTAGAGTAGGCCCCACCAGTACCTACTATTGGATTTCTTGCTTCCTTGGCCAAACTTGGGGCTAAGGTTATCATTGCTCTTGTGCTCTACCAGTAGTTACTGGTGTATTTGTTCTTTGAGCTAGAGTTCCTGTTTTTCTTCTACTTTTTCTCTAATACCTGTCTAAATTTACTGCTCTCTCATACCATTGCTTAATACTTGGAGGTTGTTCTGCCTCCATCAGTTTTCTTCTTATTACTCATTCATTTCTTGCTTAAACTCCTTCACCAACAGTCTCCCTTCATATCTGCTTCTTCTTACCACTTTTCTAAACTTCTGCATGAACTCCTTCATTATCCTATTTTCCTGTTCTATTCTCTTTAGCTCTGTTACCTTCATTGTCTCATTATCTTCTCTACCAAACTCTTTCTTTAGATATACCAGAAATTCTCCTACTGTCTCATATTCCAAGCTTCCTGCTTCTAAGTCTTCCAAAAAATTCTCTTTCCAAACATCTGCTGAGCTCCTCTATATATATATAACAATATCCATTGGATCTGCTTCTTTACTACTGCCTCTCTTATGCTTATCCTTATGAACAATTTACATACTGTTAAAAATCCCGAAATTTTTCCTGCAGTCCCATCAAATATTTGTAGCTTAGCTATTTTTATATTAGATCTAGTATTGGATTGAGAAACTGTTACCACTGCTCCTACTCCTACTCTTCCTTCTGTTCCTATCAATATTTAGAGCTGTACCTATATGGTAGTGATTTGTTTCTGGTACTGTTTAATTATTTACTTATACTGAATGTGTCAAGAACAAAAGAAGTAGGCTTAGTTTATTTTCATTTTCCTTTCTAATTTTTATTTTATTTTTGATTTATTTTTCTATTTTCTATTTTTAGAACCTAAATTTAGGATTAGAGTAATGATTGGTCATAGTTACAAGTTACAAGACATTATGGAAGATAGTAGAAGATTCTAGAAGAAGTGATGTCATACAACATGTATATTACATACTAACCTCATGCTTAATACATAGTCATTAAGGGTAGGCTGCATAGTAGCTAGTATAGACCATCTAGTTAGGTATATAAAGTAGACTACTTTGTAAAGAGCTCTCTATTGAGTTCTCTCCCTCTAAGATTTTAAGTTTGTAACATTAGAACTCAATACCATATTCAGAAACCACTCAATACCAAGCCCTTTCTCTCTTATTCTCTTTTCATCCTTGACTGCAGGTAACACACCCAAAGTCATAAAGAATAGCTAGACTCTAGGCTCAAGGGGTATACTAGTTAGGCAGAAGAAGCCTAGCCATCTAATTAAATTAAAGCCCACTAGTGCACTTTAGATGTATCACCTTTTGTAGACATAATCTATACCTTTTCAATTAGCAGCTCTGTGCTACATTTCCCCTTATGAAGTGTCTATGTAGGAGGATAGCAGGAAATTCTTAAGATCTTGCTTAGAATAGAACAATCTTCTTAGACCAAAATCATATACTTTCTTGTTAGTATAGAAAGGTAGTCAGTAGACGGTGTAGGCAGGACAAGAAGAGGGCCTGCTACTACCTACTGAGATTTTATCAACAGAATATGAATTAGAGAGTGAAACCAGCACAGGTTCTGCTCTTTCATTATATACATCATCACCACCCACACCATCACTAGTATCATCATCACCATCACCAATCGATTCCTCCTCTTCCTATCATACTATGAGTCAATATGACTTACACAATAATCAGATAGCAACAGGAGTAGTTGGCAGTGGTACAGGTGCAGATACAAGCCTTGATTGTGGGAGAAGTAAAAGAAGTAGGAGCAGAAAGAGAAACAACAGGGTCCAACATGGAATCTCAGATGGAGGTGGCTAAACCACCAATGTTTAATGGAGAAGCAGGAAAAGTAAGAGGGTTCATAACAGTGTGCAGGTTATATTTAAGGATAAAGATGAGAGAAGTGGTAGTAGAAGAACAAGTACAGTGGGTATTGTCATTCATACAGGGAGGATCAGTGGATGTTTGGAAAGAGAATGTTTTGGAGGATTTGGAGGAGGGAACACTAGAATATGAATCAGTAGGGGAATTTTTAGCAGTAATTAAGAAAGAATTTGGAGGAGGGGAGAAAGAGTCAGTAAAAGTAGCAGAGTTGAGGAAGTTGGAGTAAGGAGGAAGGACAATGGAGGAGTTTGTTCAAGAGTTCAGAAGGGCAGCAAGAGGGAGTGGATATGAGGGGGCGTCTCCTGTTTGAAGAATTTAAGAGGGGCATAAATGTAATGATTAGGAGAAGATTGATGGAAGCAGAGCACCAGCCTAGCTCTATTAAACAATAGCAGGAATGGGCAATTGCATTGGATAGAAATTGGAGGAAGAGTAGGAAAGAAGAGAAGAGATTGAGGGGATGACAAGAATAGAGGGGATCAGCCTCCAGACAGCAAGAACAGTGACAAGTAATGCCACAACCACAAGTATGGCAGAGGAGGCAGAAAATGCTTCCTCAGCAGGTGATAACAGGGTCCGCTCCAATGGAGGGAGTAGAAAGAACAGATACAGTAATAATATACCCTCAGCAGAGGGTAGGGGGTATACAAAGAAACTCCTATGTTATGGATGTGGACAGGAGGGAGAACAGGAATTGTTACAATTGTGGAGGTTTTGGACACTTAGCTAGAAATTGCAGAAATAGGAGGATAGGGAACAGAATTGGGGAGGGAAGAAGACTAGAATATGGGGGAAATGAAAGACAAGGAAGAAGAGGTGAAGGAAGAGGCAGGAAAGAAATGAGAAGAGAAGGAGGAGAAAAAGAAAAAGAAACAAAAAAGGAAAAAGACAATGGAAGTGAAGAAAGTGGCAGAAGAATGGGAGATTTGGGATGAAGAAGAGGAAGCAGCAAAGTTGGAAGCTGAAGCTAAAAAGCTGGTTTTAGAAAAATTTCATAAGTGGATTAAGGTCTTTGGCAAAAAACAGTTGGAGAGGATGCTCACAAGAAAGATTTGGGATCACACAATAGGTATGAAAGAGGGGTTTGTACCAAGAAAGGACAAGGTATATCTGTTGTTGAGGAAAGAGAGGGAAGAGGTACAAGAGTTCATATAGGAGCAACTGAGGAAAGAGTACATTTGACCCTCAAAGTTACCTCAAACAGCACTAGTGTTCTTTGTGGGAAAGAAGGATGGGAAGAAGCAGATGGTGCAGAACTATAGATATTTAAACAAATGAACAGTTAAAAATAATTACCCCTTACCATTAATATCAGACATAGTAGAGAACATAGATACAAAGAAAGTATTTACAAAAATAGACTTGAGATAAGGTTATAATAATGTATGAATAAAAAAAGGAGATGAGTGGAAGGTGGCTTTCACAACACCTAAGGGGTTATTTGAACCTATGGTCATGTTCTTTGGGTTAACAAATTCACCAGTGACATTCCAGGCAATGATGAATGAGTTACTCAGGGATTTGATTAATATGGGAAAAGTAGCAGCATTCATAGATGATGTAATAATTGGGATAGAGAATGAAGAAGGTCATGATGAGTTAGTAGTGGAGATAATAAAAAGATTAGAGGAAAATGATTTGTATATGAAACCGGAGAAGTATAAGTAGAAGGTGAGGAAAGTAGGATTTTTGGGAGTAGTGATTGGGCCAGAAGAAATCAAGATGGAGGAAGAAAAGGTGAAAGGAGTATTGGAATGGCCAACACCAAAGTGTGTCAAAGATGTACAGAAATTCTTAGGATTGGCAAATTATTACCACTGATTTATTAAAGGATTTGTATCAATAGCCAGACCTCTGTATGATCTAGTAAAGAAAGATCAGAAGTGGAATTAGACAGAGAAATAGAAAGAGAAGTTCAGAGAATTGAGAGAGTGATTTACAAGAGAATCTGTGCTAGCAGTACTGGACTTAGATAAAAAAATGAGGATGGAAGTGGATGTATCAGATTATGCAATGGGTGGAGTTTTGTCAATGGTGTCAAGATTACAGAAAGTGGACTTATTTTCTTTTTATTTTCTTTCCCATTTTTATTTTATTTTAGATTTATTTTTCTATTTTTAGAACTCTGGGGTTAGGGTTAGAAATGATTGGTCACACTGTTACATCAGTCACATATGATGGTGTGGTCACAACATTGATTATGGGACTTGAGAGACAGAAGTAGAAGGTTCTGGAACAAAATAACATTATACAACATGGATACCACATGTTGGCCTCATGCTTGACACATGGTCATTTAGGGTAGGATGTACAGTACTTAGCATGGACCATCTGTAGGAGTATATAAGGTAGACTATTTTGTAAAGAGCTCTCTATCAAGTTCTCTTCTCTAATACAAGAGTTTAATCTCTGAATTCACTTTAAGATTCTAAGATTATAATAAATAGAGTGTGAGAATGGATTATGGAGACTAGTAGCTTTTCTTTAAAAATTATTAAATGAGACTGAGAGAAACTATGAAATTCATAATAAGAAGATGTTGGCAATTATTAGAGACTTAGAAAATTGAAGACATCTGTTGGAGAGTGCTAAGTTCAAGTTTGAGGTTTGGATGGACCACAAGAACTTAGAATATTTTATGAAAGCACAAAAGTTAAATCAACAACAGGCCAGATGGGTATTGTATTTGTCAAGATTTGACTTTACTCTGAAACATGTTCTGGAAATAAAAATAGGGAAGGTAGATGGACTTAGTAGAAGACCAGATTGGAAAGTAGGAGTAGAAAAAAACAATGTCAACTAGACATTAATCAAGGAACAATGGATTTGTAATTTACAAGAAATAGTAATAGAAGGACCAGAAGTAGATATAGTGGAAAAAATAAAAAAGGCTAGGAGTAAGGACAAGAAAGTAGTTAGAGTAGTAGAGAAGATGAAGAAGGCAAAAGTAAAGGTGTTATGAGGAGAAGAGTGGCAGATTGAAGGAGATTTGGTATTGAAGGAAGAGAAGGTGTATGTACCAAAGAATGTAGAGCTGAGAGCAGAGATAATCTAGTTATACCATGATGTACCAGCAGTGGAATATGGGGGTTGGTGAAAAACAACAGAATTAGTTACCAGAAATTACTAGTGGCCAGGGGTGATGAGAGACATAGGAAAATATGTGGAGGGGTGTGATTTGTGTCAGAGAATGAAGAATAGGATAGAGGAGATGGCAGGAAAGTTAAAGTTGAGTGAAGTGCTAGAGAAACCATGGATCTATCTAACAGTAGACTTCATCACAAAGTTACTAGTAGTAGCCAAGAAAGATGCAATCCTGGTAGTCTGTAATAGGCTGTCTAAGATGACATATTTTGTGGCAACAACAGAGGGGATGTCAGTAGAAGGACTAGCGAGGCTGTTTAGAGATAATGTTTGGAAGTTGCATGGATTGCCAGAGAGTGTAGTATTGGACAGAGGCCTTCAGTTTGTGGTCGAACTGACAAAAGAGTTGAATGGGATGTTGGGAATAGAGACAAGGTTGTCAACAGCATTCCACCCACAAACAGATGGGCAGATAGAATGGATAAACCAAGAACTAGAACAGTATCTTTGGTTCTTTGTAGATCACAGGCAGAAGGATTGGCCAGAATGGTTAGTATCAGCAGAGTTTGCAGTGAACAATAAGGTTCATATGGCAACTAAGGTTTCGCCTTTCATGGCCAATTATGGAAGAGAGCTGAGAATGAGAGGGAATATAAGAAAAAGAGAAAAAGTGGAGAAGGCAACAGAATTTGTAAAAAGGATGAAGAAGGTATATGAAGAGGTAGGAGTGGCATTAAAAAAGGTGCAAGAAGATATGAAGAAGCAAGCAGATAGGGGGAGGAAAGAAAGCAAAGATTAGAAGAAGGGGAACAAAGTAATGCTAAGTACAAAAGACTTAGTATTCAAAGAAAGACCAGTGAGGAAGCTAGTAGAAAGATATGTAGGGCTATATGAGATAGAAGAAGTAGTATTGACAAATGTAATCAAACTACAGTTACTAAAGTTGATAAGGATTCATCTGGTGGTAAACATTAGTTGAGTAGTTTGATATAGGGAACAGGTGGAGGGTCAGAAAAAAGAAGAGGGAAAACCAGTAGAAATAGAAAGAGTTGAGGAATGGAAGATTGAAAAAATATTAAATAAAAGAAAAATAAGAGGAGTGGAGAAGTACTTGGTGAGATAGAAGGAGTTCACAGCAGAACATGATACCTGGGAAAAGAAAGAGGACTTAGGAAATGCAAAGAAGGCATTGAAGCAATTTGAGAGAAGGATGAATGTGGAAGTAAGGAGGCAAGAAAAATTAGATATAGTAGAAGAAAGGAATTTTAGGAGAGGAGAATTACCAGAGAAATATATGGCAAAGATGTTGTATGGATAGGATAATGGAAAGTTTGAGGAGGTTGGAGAGGAACTAGTAAAAATGGAAGTTAGTTTCTCCAGAGGAGAAATCTTAAAGAGGAGGTAATGTTAAGAATAAAAGAAGTAGACTTGGTTTATTTTCATTTTCCTTTCTAATTTTTATTTTATTTTTGATTTACTTTTGTATTTTCTATTTTTAGAACATAGGGTTAGGATTAGAGTAATGATTGGTCATAGTTACAAGTCATGAGACATGATGGAAGATAGTAGAAGATTCTAGAAGAAGTGATGTCATACAGTATATACACTACATGCTGACCTCATGCTTAACATATGGTTGTTAAGGGTAGGCTGTATAGTAGCTAGCATGGACTATCTAGTTAGGTATATAAAGTAGACTACTTTGTAAAGAGCTCTCTATTGAGTTCTCTTGTGTAAACCTTATACAAGGTTCTTTCTTTTGACTCCCTCTAAGGTTTTAAGTTTGTAACAGAATAGGATTGAGTTGACTCATATTGTAATAAGAGAATAAAGATGATAATAGTGGAGATGTGGAAGATAATAATATATAAAGGAATAGAACAAAACTGGTACTGGTCTTATCTTTGGACTCATATTCTAAACTGGAATCTATCTCTATAAGTGCTAGTAAGTATCAAGTTTACAAATGGTAGACTTAGTTTTTTCTTTATTTTATTCTCATTTTTATTTTATTTCTGTTTTATTTTCTTATTTTTCTATTTTTAGAACATAGGATTAGGGTTAGTGACAATCATGGGTTACAAGAAGTAGAGAATGAAGTAGAAGGTTCTAGAACAGATGACGTCATACAATATGAACACCACATATTGGCCTCATGTTCTATATATGGTTGTTTAGGGTAGGGTGTACAGTAGTGAGTATAGATCATTAGTAGTAGTATATAAGGTAGACTA